>JAGXCT010034801.1:0-31880 GCA_022495035.1 Philopotamus ludificatus
TCAGCGCCAACGAGGACTCGAAAACGCGTCCCCCGTACTTCTACGTTGGCCCACGTGGACGCGTTTTTGAGTCCTCCGGACCGCAACGTGTTAATAATATATTAAATTGGCCTATATAACGTGTCAGTGATTTAAAAATAGATGAAATACAAAATAATATTCAGGATTTTTAATAAAAAAATTTAAATATGAATTATCTTTCTTTATTCCAACGCTTAACAATTTTTGAAAAATCTTTTCGTTTCAAACGGAAGAACGAAAACAGGAGCAGATTAGACTTATTTTTTCAGTTCGTCAATGGTTTGAGAATTTCTCCCAAGATCCACTCAAATCATTGGTCGGTTAAATATAGAATATACAGTGATGGCTAGCCTTTTTGAGAAGTGGATCAAATTTTGTTTATTATTTGAATTAATACTAACCCGTGGGCCAAAGTAAAGCCACTGACTTTGTACCCATGGATACTGAGTTAGTGAAGTCACTTGGAAAAGAAGGGTGAGGCATACGTATTTTAAATAGAAGTCTTTTTGAGAAGTGAGTTAAATTTCATTAGTATGTTTTTCCTTAAAAATAGATCATGGCTCACTAAGTTAGTGGCGTAACTTATGGGTATGTATTGAGATAGTATGTACGAGTATTCGTCATAAATATTTTAATATTTTCAAGCATCATTAATACAATTTTCCTGAAGTTAATTAATTTAATTGAAACGCTGAATGTGCATGATTAAAAAACAGTCATCATTATTCTTTTTTTAATTCAAATTCGTATTATTTATTTGAATATTAACATACTAATTATTGGCAAACCAAGAACTTGAAAAAATAAATCAAACTAACGCGTGGGTCATTTGAAAAGCCTTCGTGGGTCGTGCCTGAACCGAATATTTTTTTAATTTAATAATTTTAAAGTCACAAACGGACGCATCTCAAATCATTGACACTTAATATAAGCCAACCTAATACGTTTATTAATATGTTAATATATGAAATTAGGTTTTTTTATATATTTTTTGTGATTTAATTTAATTTATATAGGCTTCTGCGCAATCTGACATTGCGAATTGAATACTACAGGGTCGCACTTTTGCTCACGGGCGCCCAGGGCGAATTCAAAGATTGCAAATCACACGGCGTTTTGACGCGGATGCCGGAAAATTGAAATACACTCACTCCAAGTGTGTATGCCAATATGGGGATGTCGGAACCATTCCCCGTATACCATATGGGGTTCGTTCAAGCGAACCCTATCAAATATTACTAGATGCGGTTTTGAATTCGCGCGCTCTAATGTCCTTTTATCGCCACGTGAATTATTATAGTATGTTCAATCATTCAGAGGCACGAGAATGGATTCAATTGAATTATTTAATACATTGCCAATATTAATATTTGCATTATTTTTATTTAAATAAAATCGTGGTTTTGATAAATACATTTTTTCAGGTGTCTTTTTAATGGAAACGTAATTCTGACATTTCAGCCGCCACTGTAATTGATTAAATTAATTTTATTTCGCCTCCCAGATCTAACAGGGCGTATTTAATTTTATATACATTTCTTTGGGGGTCTTCTCTTGAAAAAATCTGTATAAAAATGGTAAACAGCAAAAAGCGAAAAAGGTAGAGAATCCCAACGTTTGTCCGAAAATAACGAGCGGTTCCTATTTATAAGCAACGTGCCAGTTGGCGCGGAGAACAGAATCCCTCTGCTCTCTAATAGAGACAAGGGATTAATCGAAAGGTCGGAAAATATTTCGCTTCAATTTTTTTTCATGTTTTGTTAATAAAACGTACAACAATCGGGGGTTTCAGCATTGTAACATGAATATTTAAAAATGAGAATACAAAAAAAAGATGCAAAACTAATCCTTGCGAATATTAAGCGGTCGAGAGCTGACAACAAAGGGATATTGTAATAAATCTATTTCCTTCCGTTTAGTAGTGTAGTTTTTTTTTTGTTCCGGTTTATTTCGGTCTGTTCCGTGGCATATGTTAACCCTTGGAGATCAAATCTAACATACATTACCGAAACGGCAGTCATGAATACATGAATAAATAAAAGGTTTGTTATCAATATACCAATGTTTAAAAAAATACATATATTTTTATCATATACAATTTAGATATATAATTATGTGAGCCATCTTAGCCCGATTTCTCACATTCTTGTTATTTTATTATTATATTTTTAATAATAAATTACATAGAATTGTCCAATAGCTTAAATTAATACCTGCTCCTGTGTCTAATATTTTTTTATGAGCGCATTATTTTTATCATTAAATTGACATAGAAAAGGTACATTAAAAAGCACAAAAAAGTTTTAAAAGAAACAAAAATGTCAACAAGATTCGCCATGATTGATTACAAATTTTATACGAACAAAAAAATATTTGAAAACTCTTAATTTTTGCCTAATAATTTTGCTTAAATATTATATCATAAACATGTTAATTTTTTTCTAATAATGGAATATAATAAATAATAAAGGAATTCTTTCTAGCGTTGACCTAGTTAAGTATGATGTTATGTTATATTTATATTATTTACGGTTCCATTCTATCGTTTACTTGTTTTTTGCGTGTCCTATGCGTATACATTTTAAAATATCTCAATCCATTCATAGCATAACATTCCAAACTAAAATTTTATTTCTCCCCTAAATTGATTCTGTAGCTTGCATTTAATTTTTATGATATTTAATATAAAAAGATTATTTATTAATTTATTTCTAGATATCTATTTTGTGCTTCTTATAGGTTACTAGTTATTTCAATTCATGTAGCTACGGTTCAGTATCGTGTTTAGTAAGTTGAAAGATTTTTCTTTCTAAAGTTTGCACTCATCGTTTCAGGTTAAGTTTTAAGTTATACATAATATTGACTATGTAGGTATTCTAGCCAGATATTCTAGCCAGATACAATATTATCTTTGCAACATTACTAATTGCAGAAATATAAACACTTGCACATTTCAACTATTATTTCTGCTATCAACATAATAAATAATCTCTAAGTGGTAGTTTCTTTACGTTTATTACGTTGCGATTTTAATTAATCCTTTATCAGATGTAATATTTCTAAAAACTGTAATATTCTTAAAATGTACCGAACTAATGATTTCGGAATAATTTTTAACACTATTTTTGGTTAATATTTCTGCCATTTGCGTACAATTTCTACAGTTTTGTTTATTTTAGTACGTTAAACACCCACTTTTACTCCGTGAAATATTTAAAATTTATAAATAGATTTATTTAAATGTAAAGTGCCATCGGGAAATAGGAATTATTTGAGCTCACCAAAAACAGACAATTCTATTAACCTAGCAGTGCCGATGGTTATAATATTTGACACCCCATGTCTTTGATTTTTCTCGAACAACTCTTTTAATATATATCCTGCACGTTACAAACTTTGTATTGCTTGTATCTGTGTAGAAAAGCTTGAAAAAATAATATTATATATAATCAATTATCTTTATTGTTCGCAATTGCGGAAAACATCCAAGTAAATGCGAGTCAAACCGTGCGATTCACATGAACCGCGAGAATTCAGTTTGCGGCGTGTCCTCAGTCTGCGACGGGACATTACCGAGTGTGCGTATCATTCACGCGTCTTATTAGATTTAAAATGCAAAATATCGACCAAATTATGAAGCATATATTGAATAACTGTTTTTATTCTTGGAAAAATCCTTTTCTTTTTTCAAATATCAAGATGATCTTGGGGTCTATTTTTCATTATAAATAGAGCCCCTTCGAACGACGCGGTAGGTTTCAAGCCGCGTCTGAAAACGGACAAAGCATCTGAAGAATAGAAGAATATAAAGAAGTTTTCTCTCTTACTGTTAAAAAACATTAAAAATATTTTTTTTTAGTTTGGACAATTTTTTTTATTACGATGGATAAATGGATGCCAACAAATATCCAGAGCACCATTCGCCATATATGGAAAAAATCGATTAAGTGTATAAAGATGCAAGGGGAATGAATTTTTTTACACTTGCATTCCCCTCAGTGTCATAAATAATTAAATATTATTAAGAAGTTACATTTTTGACTCTTTGTAAAAATTCGTAAAATAAAGTACTTAGGACACGTTATTTGTGGCCCTAAGTATCGCTTACTGTAGATAATCATGAAGGAAAAAGTGGAAGGAAGGCGGTGGTGACTCCGCAGCATTTGCAAATGAATCAAGTTGGGAGGTCCACAATTGTTTCAGATGGCTAAAAATAGACACATTTATGGAGAAAAGACAAGATCTGGTAGATCGCCTACGTCTTAAAACGGAAACATGTTTCGGCAATAAATTATATTTTGTTTTAAATGAATAAATTAAAATTAGCCTAAACCGCTAATCTAAAACAGCATTAAAGATTGATTACTCTCGAATAAATGTACAATTTTTACTATATATTATATATAGGATAGAGAAAAAAATGATAGTCAAATATAATTATTGTCTTTGTGTATAAACCAGACTGAAACTACTCTATCTATCTTTTCCAGTCTTTCAACTTTAATGTTTTGCCACGTTGCCGTTTGCTCTATAAAACTCGCATTTAGTTAGCACAAAATGGTCCAGATTTATTTCCATTTTTCGCGCACGATAGATTTGCGTGTTTACCTCCCACATCAGCGCCCACATACACACCGAGGTAATCCCGAGCTCGCAGCCTCAAAGCCGGTGACTGATGTGGAATATCTTCTTTTCCGCATGACTGGCCCCGAGGCAAGATGCTACACTAGATTTGGCCAGATTGCTCTGTGTCCATTATCTGTGTTGTGCTACTACACACATTACTTGCTCGGCGATGCGTCGACGGCCCACCAATATTTATGTTGCGGTAAACATCGAAAAATGTGTGCAGGAATCGCTGCCCGATTACCATAATCGCATTAATGAAACCGCAATGCTTTGCGCACCAATTATTATTGCATTGGGATCTATCTGATTAGTATTCAAAACACCTCCGTAATTGGCAGGAGAGAGGGGGCGGCCGAAACAGGATTTGCGGCGGGGTGGGGGTTCGAGGGCAGTGGACTATGGTAAAACAAATCATACAGAAAATTGCCTCGGGGTAATTTGTTCCCATTCACGATCTACTTTTAATAAGATATCGTTGCTAGAACAATGACGCCATTGATTGAAAACGATTTTATAGAGGTTAGATGCCCGAGCTCCTTATCCCGTGTCGAGGCAATGAATATAGATAGAACTAGCTCGAAAATCAGGCATTACCATGCATCTAATGAACAAGATTATCTTTTCATTACGTCCATATCATTACGACAAATCTCTCGGACTAGAAACGGCCGGTTCTAATGCCTTCATCAGGACGCTGAAAGTTCGAGTGGTTTGGCTAATGCGACGGTGTCGATGGAGGCGACATTCTGCCCGGGCCATGTCACTGCGACCACGTAGCCATTAAGATGGAAGACATATAGAGCATAAGCCCTGGAAATCTCTTTGTGCCCCTGCCAGTGGAACTTCATTTCCTGCGGTGAACTTTCTATGCAAATATTATGGCGGGCACCCATTTGGCCGGTTTGCTTTTGCTCGGTGGCTGCTGCTACTACACTTTAAACTTGTGCCGGCGTGTGCTCGTCCGCTTGGGATAGTCGAGGTGAAATGAGATCCGAGTTGTTTCGGATCGCTTTCAAAATCTTCATGTCTATTTCTATTGATGGAAATCCTTTTTGGTGGCTAAATTCGGGCGTCTTTTGCGTTTCGCTCATCTGTTAACTGGAGAGGAAAAACCGCATCAAAGAAAATCTAACGTGGATTATCTCCGTGGCGGTATTGCGATTTGACGGGGCTTTTGAACTTTTTTTATCAGATTTTAAATATGCAGAATATTCAATTTTTCGCTTTATTAAAACAAGAGTGATGAACGATCCGATCCGACGATATTGAGAATTTCGTTCCACGTGTACACAAAAAAATATATTTATAAAAATGCCTATATTTAATAAAATACCTTATATTCTATTTATATATTAATACATATAATAATATTATAAAGATCATCTTTAGATATTTAGACATATTAATTATAAATAATATGAAATAAAGATGATAAACGTATAATTTATATACGGTTTCGTATTTTTTTTTTGCATTTAAATTTATAAGTAATGTTTGTTTTTTCAATAGATTATATTTTTGAAAATATATTTTTCTACAATTTTCATCTCATTCCTTTTTTCTGATTATGCGCTTTTTATCAATCTCAAATCCTACAACCTATTTATTATGCTTTTGAATACAATTCGACGGACATAACTTCTTATGGCTTTTTCTATTTTATATAAGGACGACTTTTTGCCAACATTGAGGAGAAAAATATAGAATCACAGAAGGATCTTATCGTTATAGAAAATAATGCTATTTTGAAGACATTAAAATTAATATGGACGTTCAACCTGCGCTTCTAGATCGTGGCATAGGTTGCTACCATCTTCACACTTTAAGCATAAGAAATGTAGAAATGATGCAGTGAAAATCTATCTTCTTTTGCTTCAACTTGTCCCATTTTTTTTAGGATCGGCTTTTTCCATCAGTCGCCTTCAGTGCATTACATTTCTCTCTGTGGCCTGCCTGTTATTTCCAGTTCCTTACGATTTTGTAAGTATCGTCTTCCACTTCTGCTACGTCACGTCTTAAATTTTCCATTTATAGGAACTGTTTTTTATACACAAGTTCAATGGCGGCTCGATACTGCGAAGTTGCAGCACCCCTAAACAAGTTAAGAAAAAATATATTCCTCTATATTAACACTTTATGAGCCGTTCACGCCAAAAGGCGTGATTTTGTAGCCAAGCGTTATGAGCCGTTCACGCCTTCTGGCTTGAGAGCCATACTTAGCATTTTTTTCTGAAAACGATGCACAATGTAATTCTACTATTTGACCACAGATGGATACACGTCCATGTTAGCTTGAATAATCATTACATGAAACCATGCGGCCCCCAGGCTAGGTTTGATGTAAAACCTTGCGGCTCATAAAGTGTTAATACAGACGTCTTTATTGATTACGAAATGATAAATATAATTTGTATTTATTAATCTGGTCGGTGCATACGAGGGCAGTGATACCCAATACCAGCGCTACCAGTGTCGGGAATTAAACGGATGCAACCGGTATCGGAGTGCGGGGGAGGGGTCGCCGCTAAGCGACATATCGCGCTGCGACTCGGTGCAGTCATACTCACTCACAGCTTCTTTGAGCCACGTGCCCCTTGTAGCTTATTTTATTATTGTTAATATTGTTAGTATTTTGCTTTCTTATTTTCTTATTGTTAATATTATGAGTTTATTTTTTATATTTTAAATAAAATTTAAGTGGAAACTACTTTTTTTAACGTTTAATATTCCGCAGCACCCCTAAATATTTTACCCACAAGTCGCTACTACCTATATAAGCAGGGATTTGTCTCATATTGGTGCCATCTTCAAGTTCATTATTAAGTATTTGTTTTATATCTTGATTTTTTTAAGAGAAACAAAGTATTTTTTTTTAAAAAAACCTCTTAAAAGTTACTAAAAATTGTGCGATAAGTAAAAGAAGTTAGCATGTATTGTCATCCAACATTTTTTTACATCAAATATATACGACCCAAGCTGTCAATCGGGGTAAAATGCAATGAAAATATAATTCGTATTTTATTAAGAAAAACTATTTATTTTTAAAGATATAACAAATAGTTCATAAAGATTAACATTTATATCACGATGCGGTAATAATTTCAACCACAGGCAAATGTCATACAAATTAATAAAAACAACATTATATTAGGGGTACGGGAAAGAAATCCATTAGTTTTTTTTCATAATTTTTCAGCATTGTTTTCGGACTTTCATTTTATTCTTTAAAATTTAATAAAATATTTGACACAAAAAAAAGCTGAGGAACAGTACTATAGAAAAAAAATTACAAAGATGAATACTGCGCCATGTTCAGGACAGACTAATCTCAAATAATACACAAAAAATGGATTAAGATTTATAAGTGCTGTAAAATTTATTATTAACTTACAGCTTTAATTTTAATTATATTTTTGTAATTTTATATGTATATCTACTGTATGAAAAATAGAAAATATTTGTTTAATTAAACACACATCTTATTAATAATTCTACAACATAATTGAACATATTTGAATATGTTAACAATAATAATAAAAATATTCAGCGAGCAGTTCAAAATTTGTATTTATTTAAAAATTATTTGTATTGCTTAACAATAAATATCACATTTTTGGAATATGTTTGTATAATATAAGCAAACTGTTTTGTAATAATATATCTATTTATTTACATAATATTACCTTTATTTTCTTATTTAATATCTAATGATACAAAGAAAAGAAATTACGAAGATTTTAAAATTAATTATATGACCTTTTTTTCGGGAGAGTATTTATTTATTATAAAGTTTCTATAGCTTGTTCAGCGTTTCTGTGAGGGATAGACATCTCTTTGTGTGCGCGGCAACGAACATTTGTAAGTGGCACTTCAATATCATCTCACCTTCAGTTGACTCATGAAATGCTTCCTCCGTAGCTTTTATTATCCTTCTTGTTTACCTCGCAAGGCTCTGTAAATACGGCCGGGATATTGGTTGAAGCACTGAGGAATAACTATTCATGCCGCATTTTATATCACGGCCAAAAATACTGATTTTTACGAACGTATTTTCAATTATTTGCAATGTGGTCAGAAAATTTATTCTCAACGAATTACGCGATGCGGAGCCGCTTTCCATTTAATATCGTGACTTGTATTTTAATCTGGAAAATGGTTCCACCCTTTAACTTCCATACATTTTTATTTTATTTTTACTTGTTCTGAATTAATAATAAACCACTTTCGAGATCCTTGCGGTTAATCCAGATTATCTTCGAATACTCGCCGCGGGCAAAATGGTTTTTCGGTTATTTATTCAAAAAATATTTATGTCCTTTATCACTGCCGACGAAATTTAATCCTTTATTTATTAGGCAGAATTTTTATTCTAAATACGAAATCGCATTTGGCACTTTGATACTGACTGCATTGTTCTGTTTCTGTCAAAATGGATGTGTTGATAGTGTCCCAAGTTTCCGACACGGGTCCTTAAGCAAGTGGCACTTGCCGGTTGCGAATATTATCTTACATGAAGATGACAGTTCGTCTTGCGATCGGCATATGCGGGCCGATATGATATCGGATAAGGGCTGCCTATTGTTATGGGGGCCCTTACACAATACACCGTATACAATTACCGAGACACATCCCCATTACATCGTGATACACAAATTGTCTGATCGCTTAATTTGGCCTGTGGCATATTTTTAAACTGTCGATGATATCGATACCTGACAAGCAACACGATACATCAAAAGCTTCCATCGCAACAGCTTTGTTCTATACAACGATCAACGTTATATAATAATATAATAACGTGGAATATTTTAAATATTTTTAAAAAATCTCTGCCATCAAAATATGCATTTTTGACAGTCGCAATGCAGCTGTGTATATTTTAACGAGAGAGTGATATTTCAATTTCATCGTGCGAAATTGCTGTGTTTGTTCTCGACAGGGAAAGAACGAATTGATATCAAAACAAAAATGTATGCATGTAATTTTCATGTATATTTCAGAATATTAAATCAAACTCTTACATTTATTTACATACGATTCTCTCTATTGGCAGGAAAAATCTTCCAAAGACTACTGTGCCACAATAGATATAATGCACATATTGAAATAAAAGAAAGTTTGCATTACTTAAAATGTTGAAATAAATTATGAATAAAATTTACACACAGTTGAATCTAAACCACATTTAATACGAAGTGATAATTTTTTTAAAATTTTGTCGTATTTAGAGCTTTAAACTTTTAACCCCGTTATGACTATTTTTTTATCACTTCTTTATCTGATGTTTATGAAAATTGCAACGTGTGATCTCAAGCCGTGCAAAAAGATAATCGAGTGTATATATGTCAAAGCTTATGTATGATCAGTTTTCCACTTACGACAACCATCCGATCCGTCATCTTGGAGGATCAAAATGATCGTAAGTTTAAATAATAATATTAGAAAATATATAATACACATAAAAGGTATGGTGTACGTAAATTGCACTTATTATTAGCTAATTTTAACCGTAACTCCAAAGAATAATTTTAACATTCATATGAGTAAATATCCAGAATATATTTATTACATTCGTGACTACTGCATTTTTTTTTATCGATTGCAGTGATGAAGTTTATTTCACGGCTTCAAACCGTTATTTTTTTGAATTTCGTTACTGTTCAATTAAAAAAAAATACCCGTTATTAGGATTTTGTTTAGCTCCTTATAATTATTTTTTAATATTTTTATCGATGCTTCAAATCGGAAATGAATCGAAAACAAGTGGAAATAACCAATTTTAATTTTCGGAACGAAAAACCGGACCTTTTGTTACTGTTCCTCGTCAATTTCATGATAGCCATTGCTGAATGAGGTGGCGTACCTTCAAAGACCTATTCTTTAGCCTAATGTTTTGATAGTGCTTCAAGTTTATCTAGATCATTTTACTCCTTTCTCCTTTCTTCTGTTCAAGATTCAATTGTTAAGCAAATTAAAAAAATATTGATTATCTTTTCAACTTCCTCATACTTGATGTTGTTATTAAAAGTTTTAATAGTTTGTTCCTTATGGCAATTGTACATCGTTACGCTAGATCAACCTTCTAAAATAACATTTATTTTATGATATATGATATTAATATAAAATATTTTTCTCTTCACCATTGCGGAGATAAAATCTTTTTTTTCAAAATAATTATTGATTGTAACTGAAGATGACCGAATCGACTGGATCATTCTTTATTTAACATATTTTGACACACACAGGGAGTATTTAACAAACAAATAAAAAAACATATTTTTACGAATTACTATCGTAAATCAAGGTAAGGCGGCCCTAAGCCAAAACTGACTGAATTTTTGATTTTTTGAAATAATCGTGTTTTTAAAAATGATTATTCAATTTTAATATATATAAAGTGCAATAAAAAACGTAGATTGGTTTTAATCATTTTACGCTTATAACTGACGTATTTTGACAATATCGTACAACAATAGCCGTACTGAAAATTACCTTATTGTTGTTTGTCGAAATCTGTTACATAATATATATTTAGTAAAAGCAAACACTCGTTTATTCCGTTGACTCATAGTAAGTAGATACATAAAATAGATTCTCCTACCTCCTACGGATTTTATTTATGACTCGACCTAATATTAGTTACATATGTAATAAATTATATCTAATAATAATTTACAAAATAAATATGTTGAAGGCAATATTATCATATTCGCTTCTGTCCATCTACGTACATACAATTGTTAGAAGCTTTTTCGGTTGTTTCAGAAAACATCTCTTTATCCAGACTCGTTAATTAATACATCCAATAAATGGATACAAATATCCCATTGCTAACTAAGCTAATTATTAATAAATTGTAATATCTTGAACTTGTTTATTACAAGATAAGCTAAGGATCTCTTTTTAGATAACTAACACAATATTATTTATTATTAAATATACATTTTAGGTGTTTTAAAATAAATTGTATCGTGCATTCATTCAAATGCCATATGAAGCTCGGACACGGCATGGCCACGAATTAAAATTTAAGCTCATCCCTAAAAAAAGCTCGCGGCCACTACGGGCACAATACGTTCGGTAAAAAAAATATCTCCACGTATTGTCCACATTCCGACTAGGTGTTTATTTATCCTTTTTTCGTCCACTATTGTATCAACCCTCTCTAATTGCCTTCTTTTTCAGGGCTGTGCGTTAATAACCCGACGGTATTTGATAAAAGCTACGCAGGGTTTCATCAATCACGTGCCGGAACTGACTTTCGGCTTTTGCCTTTCAGGCCGGAACCGCAAGCCCAAATATTTCATTTTACTCTCGTTGCTCCATATATATATATGTATATATTGGCATCTCGGCTACGTGTACATATTTTCAGAAATTCTATCGGAAAACTATTCCTCAGTCTCTGAGTGAGCCACTGATTGGATTTACTTTGGAAAGTATTTGAAAACTTTCGCTGTTTAAAAGATAACATTTTGAAGGCGGTATTAATTCAATACATTTTGTTTTGTTTCAGGTACGGATCAAATTTATTATTCCCGGTAAAAAATGTGTACATATCGCATCAATGGTAAGATATTTTTTACCTGTATTTTTTTCTGCTCACAATTTATGACTAAAACTTCTGTGAAATATTATTTCGCCCAAATCCTCTCAAGTTTTCTACTATCCCTTCAAAAAATATTTATCCCCCAGGTCCAGTATATATTTTGTCCTTTATGTGAATATTTTATATGAGACCAATGGTCTAAATTTAGCTTTCACATTTTAATCCCCAGACGTAATATATACAATTTTTGTTATTTCTTCTTAGCTTTTATCTATTTAACCGGGTAGGACCCTTTGTGAATTCGATAGTGATCATTCAAATATAAAACCTAAACAAACTGAGTTATCTAAAACCAATATGCAAAATGTTTTCAAATAATATTTCTTATTAATTTAAACGTTTTGTTAATTATTAAAAATAATATTATTATTAGAAAAATGTAGAACAATTTTTTTTAACTAATGCTGGCAATAATAATTTATAAAAAAATATAAATCATTCTCTATCTTATTAAATATAAGTCATTATAGTATATTAGTCTCTAAATGATATTTTTATTAATTTACAATAATATTAATACATGTATAAAAAACATGTAAACAAACACAATAGAATTAAAAGTGGCTGAGAATTATTCGATTACTCAAAAGAATAAAATCATTAGGTTATTCTAATTCTCTTTTACAATTTAAACTTCCAACTTGTTGAAATATATTACCCTTAGTTTAAGTTTATTTTTAAAAATAAAGGTACACATTCGTTTGATTGTTTTGAGAATAAAGTGAGTGAGTACACGCATCTCACTCACTTTAAAATTCATTTGCTTCTAAATGCTATATTTTTTTTATTTTACAAACATTTTATTTCAATTAGAATAAAACGGTAATTTTATTGATAGCATTAAATGTGTTTGATACGTTACGGCTGTGGCAGATTGATTTCACGCATAAACAAGAATATGCATTACCTTATTATTCATAATTTTTATTTAGCAGGATTTATAGTTTTGGAAGTTTAATTATCCTATTTATTTAACTCAGACACTACTACTGTTCTTATAAAAAAACAGTTCAGCCCAAAAAGAATGATTTTTTTAAAAAAACGGTAAAAATATGGATTTAATGTCAAAAAGTTAATTGTTTTTGAAATGATAGTCTATTGCAGGGTTTCATAAACATTTATACAATATAACACTTTAAGAAAATCGCAAATCATGAAATTTTAACGAAACATTTTAAAATTTTTAAACATCCAATTAAAAAAATGACTAATTAGACTTCTCAATGACAAAAAAGTTACCTTCGTGTTACACTTAAATAATTTCTACCAGCTTTCCAAATCCCTTCAGGACTTCAGGAGAGTTAAAATTTCAACAAAATAATGTCCTAATATTTTTTGCTTTCAAAAACACCAATGTTTTACTTCGAAATAGTGTTTCCTCTGGATAGTCATCTCACTTCAGTATGTTTAAAATGCTTTATCCAAACTTCCTATTTCATCGCATAAAAAAAAATATTTCTGTCTCTTCCGGTAAACTGGCAAGATTTGTCAGCCGCTCATGCCCACTGTTTGAGAAAAGATAGTCCTTAACCGTCAGAAATAGAATTTTGGTCCGATTTTAATTATTACATCTAATTTGTATTACAACTCTTCACCTGTACTTTAATTTTTAACGTCATAAACATTAATAAATATTGACCATCACCCACCCCCCTTTCAATATCAGGTAAAATATTTTTAAATAAGTTGCAGCGAAAAAAACCATTCCAAAACTACACGAAATTTTGGAAAACACTAATCTATAGTATCTCTAGGAGTGTGTGAAGACAATCCAAAAAATAATTGTCAGCTAGAAACATTGCTTTGTACCAATAATACGTGTTAATAAGTTATTTATTATTTTTTTTCAACCATTCTCTTATTATGGATCACTAAAATGACAGTTTTATTAATTTATTAATTTATTTATTATTTATTTAAGTGGCCTGTTAACCCTGAAGCGGATCTTTGCCACCTGGAGGACACCTTATAATTTTTGCTCCTACGAGCTACACAAAAATTGTGCTTTAAGTTTTATAAAAGAGGGTCCAATTAGAGGAGTTGAAAACAAATGATGATGTTTTCACTTGTACCGTGAAGTTTTGTCTATATTTGCTTTGTTCATAAATTCATTTGTAAAGTGTATATTTTATGTATTGTGTTAAAAATTAAATAATTGAATTTAGTAAATTCATTTAACCGTTGTTTACTATACGTAATTTTATTATAAC
Organism: Philopotamus ludificatus; assembly: GCA_022495035.1. NCBI lineage: Eukaryota > Metazoa > Arthropoda > Insecta > Trichoptera > Philopotamidae > Philopotamus > Philopotamus ludificatus. The sequence continues at coordinate 14,470 of JAGXCT010034801.1, forward strand.
GCGTTTGGGTCGCATTCTCATATCTTCGCAATTTCGCATAAATATGTATTTGCCGTCCCCGAGAATCCTGCATAAAATTAATGTACTAATCCGAATTTATGAAAATTCCAAAATTTTAATTGCCCTTTTGAGATTTAGAGCTCGATTGTTGAATTAATTAATTCTTATCTCTTTGCGCGATTTAGCGCGCGCCGACGTCCGCCCGCGCCGGAGTGGGAATCAACATTTTTAATTGGCTGTTTTATAGCTTTTAATTAAGTTTTTCCCTTTTCGACAGTCCGTATTTGGACTATTTGTGTTTGTGTTTGCGCTACGCGCTTTTCCGATGTTTACTTGTTAGCTTTTCCAATCGGCCCGGCGAACTTTTCCGCTTATCCCGGCGTCGTATCGCCCGCCGATTAAAATATTTCGCGATTTTTTAATTAAAATCCCGCAGTTTTTTTGTGCACGCCCGCGCGATTGAGCGCTTTCTCTTTCGACCCTTAAATGGCCAATAAATGGGTTGATTATTTAATATGGACCGTGGGTTGTAAAAGTTTATGGACATATCGAAAATTCATCCCTGCGCCCTGTATCGTTTACGAGCGTCGTAAAAGCTTCGCCGCTTTTTAGGCCCGCGCCCGGGAAACAACCAGAGCTTTGCATACAATGGAAAAGCTTATTGTTTGTTACCTTCGAAATCAAAGTGAATGACGTCACAAACGTGAAAACTGTGTGCAAAAAAAATCACAGAAATAGGTCACTGAATACTCTACTGATACGGGATTAACCTAGTAGCATAAAACAGCGCATACATTAACAATATAATATGTAAACGCTTTCATTATGATATTCTGTCATAAATAAAAATAATATTAATCGTTTCTGTCTAATTAATCATCTATTCTAATGTTTTCAGAACCAGTTTTGTATAACTGGGTTATTTAAACCATGTTATTTACCATGCTTGGGATCTCAAAAATAATTTAATACATTATAATCCCAGGAAGGGTCGAAAACCGGATGTATATATGTTCATTAAAACATTCACATCTGAAATGCGAATGTGGTGAAATTTTCGAAGTATCTGATTGAAAAAGTTTTTCAGATACATTATAAATCTCGAAAAAGAATCTAAAATCGTTTCGTATTTTTATTTAATTTATGGATCGAATTAGTCTATATGTATTTTCGATAATTAGATTATATTATATATATACCCTACTTCCGGACCTTCTACAAGTCGCTCGAAAAATTAGAACATATTCGTGTATAATACCATCTATTCACACGGTATTAGAAAACCACCAACACGGTATTAGAAAAACAATCAATTTAAATTAAATTGATGTTTGATTTGGATACTCCTAAATCATGGCATTTTGCTATATCGGGAAAAATTCTACTAAAGTTTCTGCATCTGCCAAATAAATAAATAAATTTACTCTAAATACTTGCTGGAAAATATCGTGGAAAAAGTAGTCATCAGAGAAAATATTGTACCACTTATAATATCCATACGAAATTAATATTTAAGGTGGTATTTGTGAGGAAGAATAAATAATTTAAATGCTAGAAACACCTCCTATAATCAAAGACTCAGAAAGCAGTTGCTGTGAAACAGCTACATGTTTCACATTAAAAACAATAAATAAAAGTGTAAGAATAAGTGATTAATTATATATTACAAAACATTTTTTTGTTGAAAATGATCCTATTTTGGAAAAAAAGTTTAGGAAGGAATTACATACTGAAGATTTACACGCTAAATGCAAACAAACATAAGTAGACAGTATCAAAGAAATGGTTTGGTATTTTATGAAAAAAAGTTTGTAATATTAAAACATAAACAGAAATCAAGTTTCAATAAACTTTTATCAGAAGTTCCCATTTTATAAAAAAATCCTTTCTTTAAATATTGGAGTATATCTTCTCCCTAAATAATCTGCACACAGCAATTCACCAGATCTCTACACATATTGACTAAAATTACCCAGGATAAGCAACTTTGTTAAAGGTATGTTAGCTCTATGAGACATTTAGGCACATGCTAACGTTAATTTTTATAAATTAAGATTTCCTTGCCTTCTATCTATGATATTTTGGAACCGTGAAAAAGTCAAACAAGTAGTAACTTAAGATTGTAGCTCATAGATCACAAACAATGGGAAGGGTATAGAGTTTGGTAAAACTATACATAGACATTATTAAGAATCAATATTTTGAATATCTATTTTGTGGTTTTTAAATTTTTCGTTTACAACGGATATCGTTTAATTGAAAAATACAAGTATAAACTTCAAACCTCATATAAAACGGTGTTTGGTCCATACGACCGTGTTATACGAGGTCCGAGTGTCTATACTGTATAGGATTATTTTCTATATATATTTTACAAAATACCCTACATAAAATGATATATTAAAATATGTAGTAAAAAATACATTTTGCTTTGGAATTTTATAGGGTTTTTGCACCATATGGTAGAACATGATAACACCCTTAACCATATAATATCCTCATTGAAACAGCTTTATATTTTTGTAGAATGATGGCTTTAATATATAGCATTTAATAAAATATCTAATTATTTAAATATAAATCCTTTAATTAGTATATTATACATTCGCGCAGGATGCATAATCTCGGATTTTTGCTCACTCTCTATGCAGATATCCAAGGACAATTCTCCTGATTAAGATGTGACTAAGCCGGTTGCTCCCCGTGCTGAGATGTTTATTACCGTTTGTTCTCATATTCCTGTAAGCCGGCAGGTGTTCCCTCCGAAGCTCGGTAACCTTCCGCCAGTGCTTTACAGGATTTTCCGCTTAAGTTCCAACACATTTTCCATCTACGGGAAACACACTTTGTCGCACCAGGAAAAACTTTCAGATTAAATGCTCTCGTAAGAATAATTTATAAGCCAGAGGCTTGGTCGCCGGGCGAAAAGAAAGCAGCAAGTGGGTGAAGCCGTTGCAGTTTCATCCGCGGCTCATATTCAAGCTACTCGAATGCAACGTTTGCTAATTATTTTAATATGCATGAATTTATAAAAATAAAAATGCACCTCTCTGTGTGTTTTGTCGCACTGGAGGTTGAAAACTCACTTTGTAAAAATACTCGGTTTTAATTTAATTGAATTCTATGTATGCACCACTTTTATAACATTTTTTTTGTACGTGACATTAAAAGCTTTTTGCATGAACGATATCATTGAATTTTTTTTAATTGCATACATATACAAGAACGTTTAAATTAGAAAAAATCTCAGATTTAATAATTTTATTTAGATTTTATACATATATTCAGTATTCTTTTGTGTAACTCTAAACCCTTTTGTATATATGAATATTTTATTTCTTAAATTTCTTTTATTACATTTTTTTAAATAAACGCTTTTAAAATACTAAATTCAAAATTAGTTTTTACAAAATTACCAATTAACATTATAATAAAAAGTTTTTATTCACATATAACTAATTTTTAATCACCAAACTTCTACAGACATTTCATTTGGCGTTGTGGCGCATTCTTACCCAATTGCGGCTTTTAATTTTATCAGTATCGTCGGCTTTCTAGCTTAGACTTTATCTTTAAGATATCCTTATAAATAAAATCATTACCAAAGTACTTTCGAATGCATGTAAAATATTTTTTGGGACACACCTTATATTTATTAACGTAATTAAAACCCAACCATTATACCGGTACATTAATAACTTTTAGATAATTTAACTTATGTTTAATTACATTAGTTTTACGTTATATAAAACAGCTAAATAATTTACCTAAATCTCTTAACTAGTATTATTATTGAATTTTGTATTTTTTTTTAATTCAACATTTGAATTAATGCATAGCTAATTATTGAATTTTGTTTATTTAAAATTAAATCTCTAAATCCAACATATATATTCAACTAATGGCTTGAGAGATTATTGAGAAAGCATTAAAAAATTAGTACAGAAGCTTGGATTACGCTCTAGTCTAAATATGACTTGAAAAAAAACAAATTAGTTCCTAATCAATAACATTACAATTTCTTCGAAATATTAACTTTTCAGACCAATAAAACCCTCAATAACTAGCTTAATATGTTGCTTGCTACTTAAAACAATAATAAAACTGCAGATTCCAATTAATTGGGCTTAAAAATGTTAACTTAAAAAGCGGTTGACCCTAATAAGTTCAGGGTAAAATAAAAAAATATAATTTTATAGCACAAAAACTAGTATAAAAAAAAACAAAATTCCTTAAAAAAAGCACTAATTTATTAAGGTGATAAGAAAGTTGTAAGTCAATTTTCTTCAGTTGATTCCAATATATAATTTGACACAAAGTCTTCAATATCTTTAACACCCACATATTCTTAATTGAATTATTGACTTGTTCGGTAAAAAACAACCAATGTAAAACCTCCGATTCTTAGTCCTTAAGTTCGCGAGACGAAATTGTTTATTCATTTATTTTGTCACAGATTCAGGTCAATTGTTCTGATAATTTTTATAACTTTTATATTTCTCTCAAAAACAATAATTGTTAAATAATAAAACTATGTTAAATTACAAATATTTATTTTAATTTTAAAAACGATGTCCCAATTAATCTAAATTAAACGAAATCGTGTATCAGATGACCAAAGTAAATTACAATTAATTCATTTATTTGGTTTCTATTAATCATGATTTGGCCCAAATAAGCGGAATATACTGTGTATCGTATTTTGGCAGCCAAAAGGTTGAAATACAATAATTAGAATAATCTGAGTCACGTTGGGGATTTTTTTTAGGATTTATGTGGATGCATTCAGCACGGTAGAATAATCGCATTCAATGTACGATTGTTAGTTAGCTAGCTATGATTAAGTAAAAAACTGTTTTAGCAACATTAATTTATCCGCGTCGGCTATCTTATTCATTCGTTATTTGCATTAAATTGTATTCAGGTGTATCCCTGTTCGAACCTGGCCCATTTCCCAATGATATATCGCCCGTAATTATACCGAAATTTTCAACAATACCGTTTGAATGTCGAGGATTTAATTAACACCATAAAATTGATAACATCAAAGGCGCGTTTCCATACCGAAAGTTATTCGCGTGCCCCCGCCAACTTTTCGCTTTGAAAGTTTTGAAACCCCTATTTGAGACATTAATTAGACCTTTCTTTTGCTTCTATTTGCGATTTATTTTCAACGTGACCTTCTCGCTTAATTCTAAAATGCGATGTGGGCCTTATGCTTATTTTTTTTCATTAATCTCGATTGATGTGACCTGTGTAGGGCCTTTGAACTCTAACGTGACACGTCCCAAAGAGGAGCACACTGCGGGGTGGCGCAATAACTTCTTGTTTTTTCACCATCTCCATGGCGACCGGGGGCACTCATTATATTTAATGAGCGACCCGAATGTGGCGCCTCCATTGGGTGACCAGCTTCTCAGCGCCGAGGTTATATAACATAACCTATAAAAGAGCGGTGGGACCTCGTTAAACTGTCCATTTACGGTCAAGAAGTGATGAAGATGTCGCTGCGGAGACGTGCTTCGGATGCTCTACATACATTTTAGCTCTAAGCGTCTGAAACACGTCAGGTGGTCCGAAATTATCAGCTATATCAAAATTTAATATTTAATCTATCAGTTTGTCGTTTGATACAACACTCGTTCATTGTTTCAAATAACAAACTTTCCAACATTCAACAAACAGTTTCTGAAACATTGCTTAAATTTATCTAATGCTTATCCTTTATATTTTAATTAATAATTTGTATTACACCGATTAGATTAATGTACATTTTTAATCTTTTGAACATATTATAATTATTTTAAATACAACGCAATGTTTTTAATACAGGATTATTTACGATGTCGGTATAATAACAATCAATTGTGAAGTTTTGATTGAAATTTATCTTAAAAGTTTTTTAGATTTACGCTAATAATTCAATATACGGTTGTTTAAAAATTTTCACCTGCCAATTGAAAGTCGACTGATTATTTTGTAACTAATTAGTTTCGGTATCGCTTTCGAAATCATTTTGAATTGAATTAAGATAGCAGTGTCTTCCAACACTTTTACATCTGTAGTATTCAAATTCAAATCAAATTTAATATAGCAAAATCAAAAAAATTATACCTTAATTATATTTTTGAATCCTAAATATACATCAAAGGCCTAAATTTAAGATTAAGTCATATAACTAAATGTCAGGAATTTCATCAAATAAATCAAATGATATTCTTTTATAATTTATTTAATCAAGCACATGATAAACCTCTGCTGATATCGTTCAGCAATCCTTTCACTTAATTGTTTAAGGAAAATTTTACTAGTAGATAGGTTTCAAGCATTGACAATAGACGTTGACGGATAAAAAATTAACGAGCAGCTTAAAAAATAGAAATGTGGAAAATATATTTTATACCAATCAGATGGAAAAAAAATACTGGCATCAAGAATTATCAATTCTGTTTTACTTTGACTACTGATACGCTGTGTAGACATAAAAAATCGATGTCAAATGAATAATACATATGGCGCTGAAGAGGAATGCTTCAAATCTCATGTAATTCTTGGACATATCAAACAAAATCAATTTAAAAATTGTCTTGTAAAACGCTCTTGAACAATGAAATCGATAAAAAACTTAAGAAAGATCCTTGTAATAAAGAATCATAATAATCTAGCTTCATAAACGAAAATTCTTAACTATTTAGATGCAAGATGTGGACAAACTCACATCATAGTATATGAGTCTCAAATTCAATCTGTGGATTTATCTAATGTCCTGTATTAATTACAAATAAAAATATTGATGAAGAGCCAGAAAGATAATAAATTGTTATCATTGTTTTATTTTTTAGTGAATGTTTGTGTTCTTCTTCTTGGATAGAAACCTTTATATCTGAGGATCGTGACTATTCTTAATCTGAATATCATCGATTGTAGCTCTCTAGGATTCTCTACATTCTGCATCTTGCATCGCAGCTACTTCAATGGATCCCGTGGTGGTCGGTTTACCGTTTCGCCCTTGTTTGTTGACAAGCGCAATGAGCTTCTCTCGTTTTTTCTAGCGGGTTGTCCAATAGAGGGAAAAATCCTTTAAGATATATAGTTGTAAATTTGTCGTCTTTTTCGTTCCCTATTTCTTCAAGGACAGATACGTTTGTAAGAGCACCACATTTCAAAGACGTCAACATTTTCAAACCTTGTATTTCAACTCATATTTTTTTTTATGGTACAGGTTTCGACGTCGTATGGAATATCATCGTAATAGAGAACACCAGACGTTGTTTTATCTTTTTGAATATTTTTCTCAATTGTCGACAACTGTCATTTTTAGCCGTAGAGAGAGTAAGAGTTTAAGTAGAGATTCGATATATAGAAATTCTTTAATTCTTACTAGATTCGTAAAATTAGCGGATCTGGATAATTTTTAAAAATATGTACATTAATTATTGTTAATGGTTTATTAACATAATCTTTTAAAACAAAAAAAAAATATCCTAAAAAGTAATTAATACATTTCCTTTAACCCTGTTATTTTAAAATATTGTTGTTTATTTATAATAAAATAAAAGGATAAGCTACTGTTTGAAATAAATTGATACTCATATTATAATTTCAGTGTCAAAAATATTTTAGCATTTTAATAATACAGTAGAATCTTGAAGTAACAAAATATTCGGTCAAATTTAATACATAATAACATACATTAAATGTTATACGTGTTTAATCCTCGTGTCACTTTTTGTAAACAATTTTCCATTACAATTTATAAGTAAATAACGATCACTACCGTTACTCTACTACGGCTGTATCGAGATATAACATCCGAAGACTAATAAACAGGACTGAATTTCCTTATTATTTTTATAATAAATTTGATATGCGTTAAAAACCTGTTAGTTTATTAATTGGTATTTTCATAACTACCTCATTATTATTTGCCGTGTTCGCATAACTTATTTTTACATAATATGGATATTTTAAATGAATCGACATTTTCTTATGATATTAAAATATATAGGATTTCTTTATAACATATTTCTGTATTTTCACGTTAATTAATTTTTCAGTTCTGAATATAACATGCAAATTCCCTCTCATCCCGTTATTCTATTCTTCAATCGATAAAGCTTCTCAAAATGGATCAGCTCAGAATCTAGCATCAATATTATATTACATCCTTATTGGATTTTCATGTCAAATGTTAGACTCTATGCACATCAATCATTTATGTAACACACAGGTGTCCGAATACTTTTGGTACACATTAGGAACCGTCTTTCGCGTTTCCATGTACCGCCGCTGAGTTTCTGCAAAATCCAATCGTAAAAAAGCTATTTGTTAAACATTTCGGCGGGAGTAAAAAATATGGGATGGGTTAGTGGGGGTAGGATGAATCCGATGATAAAAACGGGATTCTTGGCGTATAAATTTTAACTATTATACCACCGGGGCGGGGATTTGTTGCAGGGAGGGGCCGCTGAAAAGCGCGGCCATTAAAAGCGATCATCAAATGTGATGTACATAAAAAATGCGGAATGGCCGAATTTATTTATATATATATATTTTTAAATATATATATTCCATATGGATGGGGCCATTTTTTGAGGATGCGAGGGATAGAGGAAGTGGGGATTGAACCGGGGAAAGCCTACATAAGCTTAGTGGCTGACAGATACGATTGCAGAGGATCATGCTTCAAAACTGACGTATGCCTTTATTGGATATAATGCTATGTGGCGAAACGTATACGCGGACGCCATTGCAGTTGTCAGTGAGATACAAATTCGGCCAGAGCTTCCGCATCGACGTCGTCCGATCTGGGACCGCTCGAGCGTTTCAGGTCGTTACATTGTTTTTTTCCCCTATTTTTTTTTGTTTTTAAATAAATACAATAAATCTCAATTTAAACCAGAAGTTTTCTTATTTTCCCTAGAAAGTTTGAAACGAATGGACGGTTGTAGAAAAAATCTAATTTAAATTATAAAAATATTATCATTAAATTTAGTCAAATTACGAAATATATATAAACATATTTGTTAAACAATATTGCTGTAATTTTACTATTAATTTTGAGATTCGCTGGAATTGTATGAGTGAATTTGGCCCAGTGCTTTTGTGCACCATCGTTTCATGGTTTGTCTGCTGCATTTCAGAATGCGATTGTACAAAGCACTATATAAAGTCTATATAATCACAGTCAACAGACAGCTTAATACTGAAAAATTAAATAGCAACAACGTATTTCAAAACAATTTATTATTAAGCATATAATGGGAATCTCTTAAAAAAAGTTTACATAAATAAAGTTAGTTTTTCGTTTAGAAGTAAAGGGAAAAATAAAATATATTTGACCCACATTTGCGATGAGATTATCTGTGTATTTTTCGCTCTAATTAATTTGGTGAATTTATCCATTAGATATCCATTAGTTTGTTTTTCAGAAAGTATCGAATAAAATAGAAATGTTTCTCAACATGATCCCAAATCACTCAGAGCCGTATCCTAATTGATTGCGATACCGACAATCGATGCGTGATGAGATATTATTATTTTTTGCTGAAAATTTTCGGAATAATGGCGACAGTGTCCGATCTTCGGCAAATGGCCATAATCAAACTGGGCGCTATCCGAGATCAAATCTGCGCATTTTCCGTGACAAGTCCGTTTCCTGGAGGTTGCTTCAAATCACATTCGGTTGACTTATCCTGCCAGGACGATTTATTAAGCAGCCATCCACGCCGAGAGGATCAGGAGAGGCGAGAGGAAGGCTTTTAAAAGCGGACCCGGCCAACTTTTCCAATTTCAGTACATCTACAAGTTTTAACGTGTGCCACCTTCTTGCTGTCCGCGGCCGAGTTTATATTCCGACATTTATTTCTTGTACTTGTTCTTCAACTTTGTTTCCAATTGAATGTTTCCATTATTTATTTTTTAAAATAACAAATAACATTTGGTACTTTCTCCATTTTTGCAATGAAAAATAATATTCACACAATTGATTTTTTTACTCGGTATATTTAGTGTTAAATATTTCCCTTCTATAGCGTCTAGATAGGGACCATGTTATTGAAATACGTCCTATAGAAGACTAGGGGTATACAAAATTTAGGATAAGATTTTTAATTGTATTTTGAACGATATCAACATTTTTAATATATTTTGTTGTCGATTGTAGGTTATTTACACTTATTTTACATGGGAATGTATTACATATTTATGATACACGTAATTTGACCTTGAGAATTCAGCGGTTTATAGAAATCGGCAATCTAGAAGAGAGCGATATAGAGGGACCACCGCATAAGCCGCCACATAGCAGAAAGCGCTATAGAAGGGTTGACTATAGTAATATTTTTTTTTTATATATTTATTTTACTACAATGGATAGATGGCATAAGGGAAATATTCCGAAACGCCATTCACCCAATATAAAGACTCAATAAAAATTCTAAATAGACTTAAATTCCGCCCAGTGTCAAATCATGACGCTGGTTAACTTTTAGTTAAATAATAGTTCACGTGGTTTAAAAATTTAATTTTTTTATAATTATATATTTAATGAAGGATTGGTGTCATTAAATTAATTAATGACAATACGCCAAACTACTTACATAAATATGTTTATGAAACATGCGGCGGTAATGCGTCTCTTACACGTACCCCACAGATTATAAATAATTATTTAAATTCATAGTTTTCATAAAGAATAAAATAATTAACGCTGAGAACGTTTTGCCTAACATTCTACCTTGACTTGAGTATAATTAAGCTTATTAATATACGGAGTTATTACCAATAATAAAAGTCAAAAGTCTATGTAAAATATTATTTAATATAATAAACTCATTTGCATTATTATTAAATAAATAAATAATACAACTATAAGTATTTTTCATATGTCAATTAATTTGCATGCCAAAATATATATTTAAATGCGCCAGAGCTTCCACGGAATTTTATAAAAATGCACTAAGTGATAGTATGAGAAAGATTTTCTTTATAATTTATTCCGTAAGGTTTTAATATTTGACTAAACTTAAGAAACTAATATTTCATACAATGTATCAGCTATAAACCCTGGCTAAATGTAGCGCGAACTTTATAATACAGCATCCCACGATACCAATAAATCCTCTCCGCTCTAATAAAGCGATCCTTTAATAGAAAACTAAAAAATTCAAAAGCTCAAAAAGGATCCTTTCTCTAAGTCATAGTAGCTGAATAATATTTAAATCAGACCACACCTACATCACGTGACAAAGAATTTTCACCTGGCCGACTTCCAAGCCTGGATTTCCACCCGGAATCTCCCAGATATATCATCATTTCCAGCATTTGTTCCGCCACCGTGTACCCATAGGCTTTCCCACTCCGCCTTTATTACTCTTCATATATTATTTCGGATAAAAATATCAGATGGCCATAATGTTTCCATATTATACAAAGTCAATAGTACGACGTTAATAAATCGCTGAGATAATTTTGTATTCGGATCTGATGACGTCATTATTACACGGCTCTGCGGGATTTATAACCCAAGCTCAATTTATCGCGGTCGCATAATTGCAAATGCCATTATTCAATTCAAAGCTGGAGAGTTGCATAGTGCAACGAGCCCTCGAGTCACGGTCACCAAGTGTATTAATTATACGCTTGACATTTGAGAGTATTGTACACACAGTTACTGCAGGTCGCCTGGAATAGCTCGTGCAATTCAATTCTATTGCATAAGGGCCAAAGATGTCGGTTACCTATTAGCATCGTCTTTGAATTTATTTATACAAAGTGATTGTTATGAAAAAAGTTTTGGCGCCACTGGCTTCTAGCGTGTGATATAAAGGTAACAATCAATTAAAGCGTCAAAAGAGATAGAACTTTACGGTTGATTGGATCTACGTTTGTTGTTCCTGTCTGTTTGTGTTTCAATTATTTTACTTTTTCCCCGGTTGCCCGTATATATTGCACGTGGTGGAAAAGCGTTGGAAAATAGTGCCAATTTCCAGTTATAAATTTTTAAATAAAAGCGAAGCACGCCAAATTCAGCGATCGATATTCAACCCAGCGATACCGTAAACATAAACCAAATTCGAAATTCTTTCAATCCTAAAAATAATCTATCAATTATATAAACGTTTAAATTAATAATTAATAAATTTATTCTAAATATTTAATTAAATTAATATATATATTATAAATAATTTAATGTTTAATTTAAAAGCATAAATCTTCCATTTCCCTCGTTGCTATAAATATCGATTAGATCATATCCAATTTCTGACTGAAACTATCCGCTGAATTTTTCAGCTGATCTCAACAATTTTGGCAATCTCATGGGGATGAATTAGAGCCGATATTTATCACTATTACCACCGGGGCACCTCGGTCTGAAACCGCAGCAAACTTGGACCAAACTACTACGGCCTAACATATTTCAAGTCTCCGAGAAGGCATACGCTCTCTCTTGCGTCACACCAAAGTTATACAACAATTTCAAATAGAAATAATGCGAGAAAAGAGCGATACGTTTAAATATTCAACATCGAGGCCTTGATGTCAAATAAGTTTCGATGCTGTGTGTTACATCTCTGCGTAACGATCTCAAATTGTGTGCGCGAGTGTGTGTGTACATTTTTTTTATGAAATTTTCCTTGAGTTATGAATGGCGAAAATTCCACGAAATGGGTCAAATTGATGAATGGAAAAGGCCTCGTTTCATAATGTAACATTATATTATACGGATTTTTTTAATAAATGCATGTGGCTACACGTTGCGCAATATTATTATTAATTTTTGAGATGATATCTACATGCTGTTAATTATTGAAAACATAAATTCGATTCATATATATTTTATATGCTGCTAAATGGTCGGAAAGTCGTCTCACTGATAATAAATGTCAGACAGTATTCCCACCACGCCCTGATTCGGTCTAACATAATAACTTTAATAGTATCAGCTCTATTCGCAGTACGGGTTAAACAATTCATAGAAATAAATTGGCAACATTTTTATTAAATAAATAATATATAATTAAATGTAAAGGAGAATCTATATATATATCGTTATTTTTTTATGAATTATATAAAAATTTTATATTCACAAACTTAAATTAATCGTTAATCTGATTTTTTTTCTAATAAAAAAAACGGAATTAAGCAGAGCATATACTGAAAGTCAATATATCCTGAATAAATTAATTATAATTATCTGTTATGATTGTCTAGTTAACCACGATTGAGCTCAGATATTACTTAGATAGATAATCGCTTTGGGGAATTCTATCAATTCATATATATGTACTAAGAAGTGGATGTGAGTTTAACTACCCGCAACCTTTGCTTCTTTATTTTTTATCAAGCTTTAAACAACCAAATAGTGCTTTATAATATATGTAAAGCCACTAATCCATGGTCAGATATTGTTAATTTAGAAAATTACATATAATGTCTATAAATGTTTTTTATAAAATAATATACTTAAAAATATTGACGAGTTTCTACTCAAACCATAGCTGGATGAGAAAGACTTCATTAAAATCACGTTTGCCAACACAGATTTAAAAGATAACAGCAATGTGGTTGTAGAAAATCTACGACTTATCGCAAAAGCTAAAATCTTTTCTATGCAAAACCCCATTATTTTTTATCCAACCATCTTTCATTTTCACTGTGTTGTCTTCTTCACCCGTAACAAATACACTGTGTTTCATTATACTATTGGGTATTGCATCTTATTTAAGTCTACCGCGTAAAAAAGAAATAAGGTATACTTTAAAAATATTGATGAAGATTTGTTTATTATTAAATAAGATTTTAAAATATGCTGATAAGTTTCGGTAAAAACATCAATTTATAATATTCAAAGAAAAAATACACTTTTATACAGTTGCGGCTCGGGAAAAATATTTGGGGGTGCTGGGGTACATTACAAATTGAAAAATAGTATATTCCAAAAGAGCCTCAGTATAGACGGCGATTAGCGACGCGACAATCCGTTAACAATTACGCACTTTAACAATCCATATATTAAATTCATTAGTTTCATATCTAGATAGGTAATATAAAAATATGGTTTTTCATTGATCTAAGATCGATCAAGAATGTTCAAGAGGAATTAAAATTATTTGTTTATTTTATACGCATTTATCCTTATCATTTTCTGTTATGACTATATACTGATGCAACAGAGGTCTTGTGGCAACTCTTTGATTGTTTTGCACAGATCGGAGAAAAATTTAATAGATCTGCCTGATTAGGTTTATTCTTTAATTCAGTTTCGCCAATCTTTTAAAACCGTCCATATCACTATCGAGGATTTAAGATGTCTCCATAAATATCGCCAATCTTTTAAAATCGTCCATATCACTATCGAGGATTTAAGATGTCTCCATAAATATCGCAAATCAAATAAAAACAGCATAAAATACCGCAAATGTGTCGCTCTTACGTCACGACGGCTTAAAAATAACCGAGTGGTCCGGAGAGGGTCTATCATTAACCCCAAGCATGTTATTACCCCAGGCAATAATTCATCAATACCTTTTTAAAAAAAATGGATTATTCTAAGAATACAAATAGTTATCCAAAATATTCCTATATAATTTGGTCGATATTTTTTTTCTTTCTGATCAGTATCACGCGTATGTGACGCACGTTAGTACCCTTCACTCGGACTTGGCATATCGTACTGGATGCGAGCGAGAAAGAACATTACGCCCATTGCAATAGAAGCAAATATTATTGTTTTATTTTTTTAGCAATTGCGGATAATAAGAGTCAATGGTTATTTATAATAATAATTCTTTGGACTATTTTAGACAAAAAAAAACAGTTTTGTGACAGGTAGGATTTATAATAAAAGATAGAGCCCATCGGCACGGCTAGGTTAACTCTGGCGTTTGGATTTTTTAATATTGGCTAAACAAATGCCACATCAAAGCTTGAAGGTAATTACAATCAAATTATGATTGTTAAAGTTAATTGCTAATGAGCGCAGATAGTATTCAGATGGGTGACCATTATGAATACTTCTGAGTGTCGCTGGTCAACAGAGGGTTGGGATGAAGGCTGACGACCTATATTTCACAAAAAAACATTAGCTGGGAAGCGGGGAGCAGCACTCTTCAGTATAAGAAATAAAAAACACAGAAGGCAACGGGAAACCACTGCACTATATATTTCCATGAGAACCATATCTATGGTCCTCCATAAGGGAAATCATGCACATGGTCACGTTCCTAAGTAATGAGGGAAAGTGGATTAATATCTTATGTAAAATATATGTAATCGCTTCACGACTAAAAAAAAAAAACAAATTGGTATAACAAAAAGATTTTTAAGATATTTATAATGTTTTTATTTTATTTATTTCATATTTAATTAAAACCGTCGATTTACATTATTCAAACTTACTAAGTAATTTGATAAACATGGCTGACACACAGATTAGGGGATAAATGATTGTAAATTGTTCAAAACTTTTAAAATTGATTTAATATTCATATAATTATTTTTGGACAGTATTATATTATTAATTATTTTTATCAATGACAATTACAGATTTGAATTGTAATTTTTTTTTATCAGTTAATGGTTATATTGTGTTGTATTTTATTGTATAAACGTCGTTAATTCACATCGACACATGTACCAATTTGCGTATAAGCTTTTAAAAATGATTAGCGAGCATGAAAGTAGAGGGTTAATGCGCGTGCTTTTTTCGTATCGAACGCGATCCGGCAGGCATCTGCTGTCGTATATCGTACACGCCGGAACCGGACGAACACTAAAATAATTTGTGTTTTTATTTTCACATTCCGCATCAATTTTCCACACGTGATGGTGCGGCTGGAAAATTTATATTCGATTTAGTCCCGTGTTGGTGCGTGCTCGCACTCGGCAAACGTCGGGCCGACGCCCTCCCCGCTTTCCGCGGCATTGTCTGCTCATATTCCGTGAATTCCATTGTGCCATTGTGATTATTATTATATATTTACAATCGTACCCTTGTCAAGATGAGTGATACCGCTCTGAAATGTCGACTCGGCACCGTTAAATATTCAGCGGCGATAACTCGCAACATTGAACACGCTGTGTCAAACTGGGTGTTGAACAACTGCGCCGCGGTAACAAAGAGCCGATCGAACTGGCTGATAAAAAACGGAATTAGTTCAGCGGCTTTTGGGCGGCTCTGTGTCCGCGTCGGGTCCATGCTCTGGTGTTTGTTTGACCCCTGACAATGGGCTGCCGCTGCCCTCCATGGATGATAAGATACTCATCCGAGAATATCTCTGTATATCTATGAAAACTACGAACAACACCATATGCTAAACTTATCGTGGCCTGTATAGGTTATACATATTATTTAGAAATTATTTCTTCAACCATACTCAACATTATCTTTGCTCAATAAATTTACATAAGTTATTAAAAATCTTACCCTTAAAGCTTAACAATCACATATTTATATATAAATCTCCGGTCGTTGTCGGGTTAAATACAATAGATTTTAGATGAATTATTAACAATCTCAAGAATAACAAAGCAAAGAAACGTGTGGATTTCTTTGTTGTCATGTCAAAGAATATGGGAGGCAAACTAGAAGGTTCTACTATATATTCTACTATATTCGCCAAACTTTTCCCTAACTGATTATTACCCTTATAAGTCACACCCCGAAAGAAAAACGTTTTCGGGGAGTAATTTATCTAAATAACTTAAACAAGACTTTGAATACTAAATAGACAAGTTTCTATAACATTAAAAAGTTGCAAAAAATATGCAAAGATGTTCTAAATGCTCATTTTCACATTCTTATTAATTCTAAAAAATAGGCCTAACGATTAAAAACATAAAAACTCGAAATACGATTATAGAACAAACATATTAAAAATATAAAAATAAAATACATCTCAATCCGCGTATATTTTCTTCATAATTATTTTTTTTTTATAATATTAATATGTATAAATAAAAAAATAATTCCAAATTTTATGAAGTAGAAATATTTTAGTACATATCCTCCAGAAAAAAATGGGATTGGATGTACACTCAATAATATGTACAAATAATGTATTGTAAAATAATTTAATTGTTTTCATTGTACCACAATGTAGTTTTTTAAAATAGCAACTGTTTTTTAAGTTAGGAAACCAAACTTAAATTTTTCAATGAATTATATTACGTTTTCACTCGGTTTTTTATACACGTATCTACCGTGGTAAATAAGACTTCACTAAGAGCTTAAATATTAGTGTAAAAAGCATTAAAAAATATTAATTTTTATGTTAATATCCCATTTGTATGTAAAATATATTTTTTTTTTCGCGAGCTATTTAACCCATATTAGAATTTGATAAATATTTGATAGAGATTTTATAAAATCTTTATAAAATCTTTATAAAATCTTTATAAAATCTTTA
>JAGXCT010034802.1:0-34163 GCA_022495035.1 Philopotamus ludificatus
AGCTTGGATGGGATATACTGCCACACCCACCATATTCTCCAGATCTGGCACCTTCGATTATTATTTGTTCCTGTCTCTACATTTTTTTTAAGACGGTAATACCTTTACTTCAAATGAGGAGGTCATAAATCACCTGGATCAATTTTTGCCACCAAAGAACAAACATTTTATGAGCGTGGAATCATGCTACTGTTAGAATGATGGCAAAAGGTATTGGACCAGAATGGATTATATAAAATATTTATTCACTATAAAAAAATCTTCTTTCATTTTCATAAAAAAACGAAATTACTTTCCGAACAACCTGATAGATTGCAATGAATGAATTTTTTTAATTACACTGTCTCTTTTGTGATGTGCACATGTACTTCTTCTGAAATCAATGTCTTTTGAGTGAAATAATAAACGTTGTTTTATTTTTATGATTTTTAATTAATTTAATAAATATTTTTAATGAAACATTCTCCATGCAGATAATAATCACATGGAATTAATTTGAACATGTTGGCATTGTCCATATATGGATATATGCGTCAAAACTGTTTCGGTATTGTTCTTAGCCGACCGCTTTGTGCGGCTTTGAGCGCTACAACGTCCAGGGGAGCTCAACCGATTGCAATGGCGGTGAGCACCGAGCCGCATTCTAAACACTAGGACGCTTCGGCGATTCGCACAAATCTGCGTTTGCTACATTATCAAACCATACGTGAATGAACACAATTCCACTCTTCTTTGTCCAACTGAACAATTAAACACACTCCGTCTGGATGCCATCATTCCGAATTGATATTGAGCAGGACCCTGGCGATCGTTTCGATCATTTGAAAATGTCTGGAGTTGATAAAATCGTTCGGAATTGCCAAAGGTTTTTTGATCAATTAATATCATATAATTTTTAATTTATTACATCACACACCAACCTTGTACCAGCTCTTTTTATAACTTCGAAACACTTTTGGAACGTAATTTTGACAAAATTCGTTTTTTACATCTCCGATTAAAATAAAAAGGCTGAGGTATCATAACCGTTTTAAAACAAGTGAAACTTGTTAAAAGTTATTAAAACAACAATCAACATTAAAGTATGTATCCAATATGTCCAAAAATG
Source organism: Philopotamus ludificatus (assembly GCA_022495035.1). NCBI lineage: Eukaryota > Metazoa > Arthropoda > Insecta > Trichoptera > Philopotamidae > Philopotamus > Philopotamus ludificatus. Next base: position 1,109 of record JAGXCT010034802.1, read on the forward strand.
TCAAGATACGTTAAGCATAAGTCTACCGACACAAAAATTTAAAAATTGGATTTATACAGCCTTAGAAAATTAAAAATTGAATAATTAAATAACTATTTATTTATCAAACCTTATAGCGAGGGCCCGGGCAAACTACAGCCCGCGGGCCGTATGCGGCTCGCAAACTTATAATCGTATTCAGGGGCGGCTCGTGACTTTAAAAACAAGTGGGGCATAATGAGGTTGAAATGCCCCCCCGCCCCTTTTTTAAATAATGAAATGAAAACAATTTTCATCAATATATAAAAAATTAATAAACATAACTCTTGTCATAAGTCTTGTCCACAAAGTGTATGAAGCACAGCTGCACGAGCGTTCAAAAATTTTGAATCTGCAATCGATCGAAATATGGAAACTTTAAAATATTTTAATCAATCAGTTGATGGTGAAATTCAAATTCCAAGGAAATGCAAAATATAGTCGCAAAACGTGGATCTTGTTTATTTTTCGAATAGAGTAGAAAATACAGACCACGGGGCATATACAGGTCTGCCCCAAACAGTTCTTTACGCAGCAAACAAAAAGCGACCTTCTGTATACGGTAATACGGAACTTTTCTCTTTACCCTCACTGACTGACTAAACACCATTCGTTCGCGTCAAAGCAGCACCTAAAATTAAGCTAGCGCCCACGTGACCAGGGCGGTTATAAGAATGCCCAAACACATACGAATACGGTTCTCCTTCGCATATTTCAGCTAATTATTATTTTTATTATGTTGCCCCTAAGGACGAGCTGCTCCTGATTTTTATTTAAAAAAAACTGTTTTTTGGTTCATCTTATATAATAATGTTTTTCTAGAAAAAGTTTTTTATTTGCGGCCCGTTATAGATTGAAAATTTCTAGCGAAGCCTGCCATAGTTTTAAAATCACCAGTGCGGTTCTTCAGCTAGACAGTTAGCCCATGCCTATAATATCGGTTATAATCCTTATTTCTGAGTCCGGAAGAATGGGAAGTGACATCCTTGGACTGTTGTTGGTTTGTGACTAATCACAAAAAACCTATTACCTTATCAATATCTCTAGCAATACCAATTACCTTGTTACATAATATCAACCTCTCAATTAAAGGAAAGGGGAAAAAGAGAAAAAAAACAGAAGCGAAAGAATCAGGACTATCATTTCTGAGCATATTGAATCTTGATATGGTGTTAAGGAAAATGTACTGAGATTTCAAATTTAATTAATAAAACGAACATATGTACATTTGTTTCTTAATTATATTAATTCTGAAGTTCTAGTTAAAAACTCTAGTTTGGAACTGTTTAAAAAGTACATACCATCGAAAAGAAATTCTGCAAATCTATTATTTTATATAGTCAGTTCTCGACTTTTCAGTTTTTGTCAATTTTTTCCTGAAATGCATCTTAATATGTTACAAATAAAATGATACAGTCGATTGTCTTATTTTTTACTATAATGGCCTATAATTAGCTATTAGAAGAAAAATTAATAGCAATAAGTCGTTTATCCTCCCAATACAATAATTATACAGACGAAGGGGTATCATCCTCATCAGTGTAATTCCTGAAAAATCGCAGGGGTCACCAACGAATATTCGATGTATATTTATTATTTTTCGTAAGATTTTCTACTTACGACGAGGTTTGTGAAACAGAACCCAGTCATAAGTCGAGAACTGACTGCGCTGAGATTTTTTACATCCCATTGTATTTTATTGATATATTTTTCAGTAGGTTATTTTTTTACATTTAATGGTAATATTTATCTAGATTATGCATTAATGTATACAGACTATAAGAAACTACTAAATCTACACTATAATGATATAACACGACTCTTAAAAAACTTTCTACATTTATTGCGATACAAATTTGGGGACTCCATTACCAATTCTGACTCCAAAGAATATTTTTTATTCATTTCTGGTTTGAACATCTATAGCGTAATAAAATATGTATAGAAAGGTTAAGGAGATGAACAAATTACATTGAGAGACATATTCATATTAATTTTTTTATAAAGACAATCAGCAAATAAATAATATTTAAAAAAAAAAATATTAAATAAATATTATTTTTGGAATTTGTTATTAAAAAACTCGGTAGATTTAAACAATTTTAAACGCGGAAAATATACTATAAATAAATTTAAAGTATCTAAAAAAATGGCATAAAAAAGAAGTCGCCTGAATTTTTACGACTTCGGCTCAACAGCCATGTCAACAAAAAGATTTTTTTATTATTTAATCAACGTTTTCTCAGAAGAAAATTTTATCATTCAATTTTTTTTGCCATGAATAATTTTTATCCAGCTTTACATAAGTTTGCGTTTATTGTCAGACAGCGACACTAAACAAATATAACTTTCAATATTAAATTTATTTAAAAAAACATGAATTTATTAGAGTGATTTTGAAAATTTAAATGATACGCAATGAAACGTGTCATTTGTGTCATCTGTAATGTATCTATAGTACAAATAAAAAATCCCGATTCACCCATATAAAGATTCTAAAAATGCAGAGGGAATGAGTCCCTCACACTAATATTCCCCCCAGTGTCAAACCACGACACTGGTTAATTTTAATATTATTTTAGTAAGTTTGAAATTTATATATTATTTGTTTTATAATTATTTATTCAACGAAGGGTAGATGGCATTAAATGTAGTGCTCTAAATATAAAACTGCCTACGTAAATAGTTTTAATAAAACATGTGGAGGTAGCTTAACTCACTCGCGGCTCACTTTCATTATCGAAATAATATGCATCTTACCTACAAGCTATACACTCGATTGTAAAATTTACAAAATTATGCATTTAATAATTTAATTTTTGAAAGTTATGAATAAGAATATTAAATTTTACATATATTCTTACTCTATTTAAAAGAGTTTTTAAAATGAAATTCTCTAAAATTAAAATTGTATATGTTATTATAATATATCACTGATGTCGGACTACAGTTAACCATATATCGGTTAAGGAAAACGATTTTCCTTATTTCTTTAACATATATTTATGTGGATTTGCAATTTTTACACAATCATTACTACGAAAGTTACATAGAGTAGTTATAGAGTAGTTTGTGCGGACAAATGGTCACGGGATGTACAGAACTACAGAGACAAATGTCAGAACAATCTGTGGACCCCCGACAGAGAAAACGCGTTACCATTTAGAGAATAGGCAGGGATGCTACAACAATCGTTTGTATATAAACATATTTACATATTTTAATTTATATAAATATATGTTTAGTTATGAATTTCTTATATTAATATCATTCAGAGAAAAATATATGTAAAATCTTGTTTTATAAAAATATTTATCGTTGGAACAACCCTTGTATATATATTTATGTATGTATATGTACATATAAATATATGTAACAGGACATCGACAGTTAGGGGTAAAATTCTATCTTTGTTTTCCCGACAGCCGGTGGAAAACCTTATTTACTACTGAAATTGAAAAAAAACATAGTTTTAGATGTAGAACGATATTTTTGTATATGTTATATTATTGCGCTTAAATTTTTCACTAGAAAATCCTCTGGATATATTTTTAAGCCAAGAGGTAAAGCTGAAGAATATCTTGTTAACGGCGAATTGATTTGAGATAATCAATCAAAAGCAGAAGTTTGTTGTAGCTGTTGCTATTCTCCGTGCACAATAGACGAGGGGGTGATTTCAATTACCTTTGGGGTATAAAAAAATGTACCCCCTCTGAATCAAATTGGCAATGGGGATAGTCGGACTAAAATTTTGCAATGAATTAATTTCTTTATGTCTATATTTTTTAATCGGTTACATGCGAATCGCATTTCCGAATTTGAGATCATGTTTGGAAAATTGCATTACCATTAAATTACATTAAAATGCGAATACGTACGAGCCATGACCTAAATAAACACGCTGTATGTGAGCCAGAGGGAGGCTGGGGGTGCAGGGGATAAGCTGATGTCTCTGTCGCACTTATCAGCTCCGTACCGAAGCGGAACAGTCGTCAGTAGTGGCTGGCACATTCGAGTTCCGATTGAAACTCAATTCCATTAAATTGTATTAGAGCTCGCCGTCCCGTTTGCCTCCATTACCATCAACCAAGGTACAAAAGCTACCATCTTACCGAGACACTGGGTGACTAGGATATTCGAACTATCAAACAAATTAAAAATAAATGAAATTTATGTAAAATGGCCATGACACAGATAGCGCCAATAAATTTCGCGAGTTGCTGCAACACTGGCCAGGGGGTATATAAATGACCAATTTCCTCCAAAATAATTATATGGGTATTTTAGCGGGTTGGAGTTAATTAATTTAATGCCATCTATCCTGCATTGAATAAATGATTATTAACAAATAAAATAAATTTCAATCCAACTGAAATAATAGTAAAAAAATAAACAGTGTCGTGGTTTGACACTTATAACACTGGAATCTTTATCGAATCTTTATATGGGTGAATAACGCTTTGGAATCTTTCTGTCATGCCATCCATCTATCGTAGTCAAATAAATAAATAACTAACAGGGGTGTGAAAAATCAGTTCAATAAAACTCTCGAAATTTATTGACGCTGGCTGTATTTATGTCAGATCTATTTGATTATGTTTTATAGCGAAGATGTTAACTAACCGAGGGAATTAAAAATCGACGTCAATTTAATAACTCTTAAAATGGAATACATTTAAATTAAACAGAAGATTTTATCGTTTAAGTTGTGAATCAATTTTTTTGAAATGAAGACGTTTTTAGGTTCATAAATAATGGATCAAAGCCGAAATCCATAAAAAAGCATTTTTTGTTTCGTGTCATCAATAATCAGTGGCGGATTTATAGCGATGTTTATGATGCTGGAGCATCAAGCCCCTGATCATTGGAGGCTCTAATGGAGCCCCCAGACCCAACTCTATATTTTATAGCTTGGTTTTCTTTTTTACGAGCTTCACATTTAACAATGCATATCACAAGCTGTGAAGCTCAAAGAGCTTTGATATTTGTGTTTGTTACGAAAGAACACATCCGAGGATGTACCAAGGGGGTCTCTTAGGGACCCCAAGCATTTCAAGTCAATATATTAATGAATTCTTCGTCGATTTTTTTTTAAATGTATTATTCTATAATAATTTAGTCTAACTAAGCGATGTCTCCTTGCAGACTGAGCTCTCGTAGCACGTGTCACTCGCACTGGGCACATCGTACCGGATGCGAGTGAGAAATAACATCGTGGGTATGACAACAGGAGTGAATATTGTTGTTTTTATTTTTTTCGCAACTGCAGACAATGATTATTTATAATATTTATTCTTTAGATTTTTTTAGACAAATACAAAAACTTGGGTTCCTTAGTAGTCCCTATCGGCACGGCTAGGGTATAAAATTGATGAAGTAGATAAGATTAAATCTTCCCTCAATGTATTTTTTGCTTTAATGTCAAGGGAGTTTTACTCCAATGGTACTGATGAATTGAGGGAACGGTGAGAGAATGTTGTAATAACCGATGGAGATTATTTAATTAATTATATCAATAAAAGAAATTCATACAGTATGTACATACTTATGATTTTGATTTCCTTACATATTTTCTTAATATTTTTTAAACGTATAAATTATGATCCTGTGCACAAATTGTCGAAGTTCTGATAAAAATGTAATAAATAAATATAAGGATATGAAAGATCGGGACAAGAAGACTCGCGAAATTTTATGACACTAGCTGTAGTCTATTTTAATTTTATTTTTTAATTAATTTGTCTTTTGAAATTGAACAAAATTATATTGTTTATGTTTAATAATTCCTAACTCAGATTTCAAAGTATAAAAATCATGCATCAATTAAATTAATTTTAATTTTAAAATATATTCGTTCCATAAACACCCTGTTGATAAAAAGACTTTCAGATATAAATTTATCCAGAGCAATGGGAAGCTGCAAGTAACTTTATTTATGTATCTGGCTGGCTACCTCTCCCCCTATGAACCACCTCATCTCGACCACCCTTAAATATCCTCTTTATACAAACAGACGTGTAAAATACGAGCGAGACAAAGTGTCATATAAACAACTTAAACTGATTAACTTCCAATCGGCAACGTCAAAATTAGAAAATACAAATATCTCGGCTTTCGAATTAAAGACGTAAAAGTGTGATTTCGGAACAGGCGGGGGATTTGGGGGAAAAAAGTTTCAGGTGCGCGGTGAAGACTTCTATTAGGTTTTATGGGGCCTCATCATTCGTGTCCCCTGTTCGGGAGGCAGCGGCGAACAATCGCCGGATAATCGGAAAATTTATTAACGGTTCACCATTTGACTGCTCCTGGTATAATTTATATTTCGCAACGCGGATGTAGTTGTAGCCAAAGTGATTTGTATGCAGAGTGATTGCTACGCCGCTGTGGAGGTTCGATAGGTAGCAGAGCTTGTCACATTTGGCACGGGAGCGAAGGTTCTCTATTGCCTCGCTACGTGCCCGCTCACCTTCTTCCCATCCACTTATCTCGCACACAACTACGACTATATATTCTATCAGAAAACTTCAAGTGTTACCATTCATTTTAATATTTTTATTAAGGTTTAAAGCTGCAAAAAAAAACCGATTATATTATACTGTCGAATAAAGCTTTGTAATAGTATAATTAGACCTATATGATGTAATGTGGTGCTGAGAATGATTGAGGAATTAATAATGAATAATGAACTTAATGATTCACCACTTCTTATTTTTTTTGTTGTTGTGTAGGAATAATTAGTAACTTGGTCACATGGAGATAGCAAACGACTTTAGCAAGTAACAAGTAAAACAAGTAACTTATTATATTTTCGTGTAAGTTCTTTGTTGTACCAAAAGAATTTTTCCAAGACAAAAAATTATGACATGGATATGAAAAAAATACATGTCAACATATTTGTAATTTTTTGATTTAAACAGACATTGATAAGTCTAAGTTGTTTATTATTTTTATTCCATGAGAGGGATTAGCCTGATTGAATGATATGATATTATTTATGTTTGGCTCTAAGTTTGTGAGTAATATTCATAAGTCTCTTCACTAGAACTAATCTCCAGTCGATTTATTTGTTTGTGTTGAAAAGTTTTGCAACAAACTCAAATACTATACGTTTAGTTTTTATTAAATTCTTCTATACTTCGGTGGCGGGGGATACCAAGGAACCGAAGTCTTTTCATTAGGTTTCGGTTAAATTTTAAACCGAATTGATACTGTCAAAATAATTTACGAATTTAGAAGAAATAAAGCCGAAATTCATGTAAAAATAGTTATTTTAATGAATTTATTTAAAGTTTTGAATAATTTGTTCTTTTTAACAACATAATAATACGAGTTTTCTTAATCATTTTTTTAAAGTTTACTCTACTTGACTTAATCCGCTACTGCTATGCTTATAGCTTACTCTGGATGTAAAAAACTCCCTAATAAATTATTTATTTCCATTAATTTGAACTTTTATAAAAATGGGTCATAATTTTATATTAAACTTTTTACCGACCCTCAACATTGTCCATATACTCTTAAATTTATTTTAATTTACCATAGACACAAGAACCTCCAGGGTTTCGTAGGAATCACTTTGCGAACCATTGTTCTAGTCGTAGTACTAAAAACAAAAAGTTAGATAGCCATTTAAGTAATGTAACTATCATTGAAGAGCTGGGATGAAAAATGAACGATATTCTCGAAAACTCTGATTCTTTGAACACGTGCAATATATACTCTAATCTCGTAGTACTTCATACTAATGAATAGACTGAAAACTGAAGGATCGTACCATAAATAAAAGGAATATCGCCGAAATGCTAGAGGTACCTAAGTAAAAAATATGTCAGAAAATTTTCTGAAATAACAGCATTAATATGCTTATAAGTAATTAATAAAAACTAGATGTACTGGATTATTATTTGGATGCTACTAGCAGAGGTAAGCCGTCTATATGGCCAGGTTGTGCTGCGCACACAAGCGCCGGAAGATTAGGGGGCGTCGAGAGGTGTCAAAAGAAGAAATTCTTCTTCATAATTTGATCTTTTTATTGTAAAGGGCCCCAGTAACAATTCTGCACACTTTCGATGCTAGTGGCGTGGAATCTTTAGACTTAAGTGTCGTATAAGGATTAATCCCAAGAATAGAGAAAACCGGGCACTCAAGACAAGAAATATTCGGAACTTTTGAATCTCGCAAGCTGTGTTAGTCCAATTGTCGTAATTTTTTGTTTTTGTTCTGCTGCAACTTGTCTCTGACGTACCTTGACGAATTGGATGCATACTTTATTGTTGACTGTCGATAAGTCTTTCCTTGTTTGATTTTCTGGCTCAAAACAACAACGCCATGATGCCTCAGCTTCTTTATTAGGTAGATATGGTTCATTATGCATTAAAACTCGACGTTTTGGTATTATTGAGGAAATAAAGAAGGAATCACTGTAGGAGCTAAATGCCATACCAGAAGTGACAAAGCGCGACTCGTTGTCACTTCTGGTTTGATTACGTCATTAATCGGAGAGGATCTTCAATCAAATATAGAAGTCACGCCACGTTTGCTGATTGTCGCAAAGTCCTTACTATTTCGTACATGCCTTAACTCTGGAGTTTTTCGAAGTCGCCCTAATCGCCCCCGCCGGTAAAGCGGCGTAGTGATACGGCTGAATTTATCCGGATAAGTACATTATATTGTGTTGCGCGGCGCCGGGACGCCTGAGTCCTGCAGCCATGGCGTCACCTCCTCCCCCCAGCGTCCTGGCCGCGAGACGGGGACGCCCCGGGAGTGACAGGGACGCTCTCCCCTGGCAAGAGAGGGACGCCGCGCTCTCGGGTCATGCGGCCTCGTCGTAAATTAAATCTACCATCCGTATATAGGGGATGTCACCAAACCGTTTTATATAAATTGTAATCAAATTACGCCGCGGACGATGTCATCTTCTTTTTTATTCGTTTCATGTAAATGTTCCAAGTAATTCATTTATTCAAGAGGATCTATGAATTTATTTATTTAGTTCATGTATATAAAAGTATATTGATTGTAATGTCACAGACTATTTGATTTTTATTGTTATTATAATATAATGCGTCGGTACCCTCATGTCTGAGGATCATGACCATTCTTGTTCCGGATCTTTTTGATTTTGGCTCTTCAGGGTCCTCTGCATTCCGCATCTCGCATTGCATCTACTATGGTGGAGATCCCTGTCCTTTCCCCTGTGTCCTTGTACGTTTTCAAGCGCGATGAGCTTCTCCGAGCTATCGTTTCTTCTAGCTAGATGTCTAAAGTACGGCAAAATCCATCTGAGACATGTAGTAGAGACTCTCTATTAGAGAGTCGGTCATCTTTATGGTTCCGAATTTCTTTCAGGACAGCCACGTTTGTGCGTTTATTGTTTAGTTCGTCGCCAGCAAAATATTTCAAAGGCGTCAATTTTTTTCAGCACATGTTCCTATATTGTCCAGGTTTCTCTGCATCAAACATATTTTTGGTCTTTTTTAATACCCCCCTGCTTTTTCAAATGAGTAATCGACCCGAAGAGATAAGATTCCAAAGCTATAAGACCTGAATTATGATTATATTTAAGAACCACTAAAATGACTCTTAAATTCCTTTCACTAATCATTTTTGTTTTATAAGGGTATGCAAGTATATTGGTGCAGAAGAATTACTATTACGTATGCGGCTGCTTAATAGCCAAACGGCTTAATTTTTTGATCGGTTTAACATATTTTTGCAATGTGGACAATGGAGATGCCAGTTTTTGCGATATTTACTAAATAATTTGCCAAAAATCTGATTATACCGGAGTCTTCAGTGGGTTATTCTCAAATTTTGTAAAAATGAATTTTGCGTTGCGTTGATTGAGAAAGGTAGAATACATTCTTCGGAGGGATAACTACCCCTACAATACAAATACATTTATTATACAAAACATAAGCAGTGCGTTGATATATACAATTATGCTTTTCTTTTTGCTATTAATAAGACTGTTATACTCTTCGTGTTATTATTTAATATAATTACATTTTTCATTCAACGAAACGTTACTCGGGGATTTTCATAAATTGCATATGAACGCAATTTTTAAATCGGATTGCAGCGTTGCATGCAACAAATTAAAATGCATCCATGCGACAGTATGGACCTCGCTTACAGACCGCACGGGCTTCATCATTAATTAAAATGTGCACAATTAAAACGAAATCAATCACAGTTTCCCGGCGGAAAATGATTAAAATATCGCACACGTGCAAAACTGCGAATAATTACCGCGCAACCATTGAAATAAAATAAAGCTCAAATTAAACCAGCTCGTTTTTCATCGATATCCTTGACGTTTCCTCGGCAGGAAAGCTTTGTGGGGGCGTAACCAATGACGTAAAAGAATGAAACGGGAGGAGTCAAAGATTATCCAATCGTTGCTCGGATATAAAATCGCTTTGCACCCTAATATTTTATCAAAATGTAAAATTATATATTTGTTTAAATTATGGTATATTTTTATATACGTATTATGTTATAATTGATTTTTTTCGTTTATTCTATGGTTGATTGTGTGTGTGTGCGTGTCTATTATTATGTATATGTTTTGTTCAATATTTCACGAATGCGCAAAAAATCATTACAAACCCCTTACGGAGAAATCCCCTTTAATCCTGCCCATGTCGCGATTTTCGCTCAGTACAAAACCCATCACCAGAAATCGGACGGCGTCGCAGCCGAATCGACGCCCTAGCGCCGGGCGTCGTAAGGCCTATTACCCCGTGCCCTTTGGCGTGTGATTGTAGGCGTGGTTTGCTCCCACCCCCGAGGGTGGGCGGGGCTTCGCCGTCAGACATCAGCCCGCTGCAAGTTGACGCGCGCGGCCAGATGTGATCAGTAATCCCTCCTGCCAAGTGTTGCCAAATGGCATCAGGACACACTGCCATCGGAAAATTATAAATAATAATAAAAACAAAAATAAATAAAATACCCCTAAAAAACAATCGAATATTTTTTTGGTTAACCAAATTATAAAATTATTTTTTTTATAAATACAAATATTTATTTTTATAAATAATAATAATAAGCATATATTAATATATTGTGTGACATTCGATGATGAGAAGCGTTTGAACTGATTCGAAGATGGAAGTTGTGCAAACACCGATGCAGTTGACACAGGAAAATCAGGATAGATGTCAAGGTATGCCAGATTATTATTTTAAATGACGATTAAATTAATATGACGATATATATTAATCGATATATATACGTGTGCTATCACATTGCGTTATATTTAATTTAATAATAAAATATTTGCACGCGAAACGATGCATAAATTCGGGGCGCGAGAGATGAATAATATTTTTTTCCGCAAAAATATGAGCAAACAATTGAGTCACATTATAAAAATGTATTTTTTTTCCCAAATCCCATCATTTTTCACGGCTGAAATTGACCCGGGTGGACACGTACAGATGGGGTGTTTTGAAATGCACCCCACCGGAAACGGGAGTTGTTTGCGAAGAGATTTTCCCGCTGCGGAAGTGGCGGCCGACGCGCCTTGCATAGCCAAACGCTCGGAAAAACGCTTTGTGCTGCATTATAATAATAATATAACAAAAAAAAATGCATTTCATACGCCATTTTCTCGCTGTTTTCGCGACGATTGTACGGAGTAATGGATGAGAAATTTGTTTTTGGATTAAAATAAAAATTTACTCGAATTTCTGTTTACTTAATTCTCCATTAGCGTAATTATTTTTGTTATCAGCCTATATATCACAATACAATAGTTAATATCGATTCCCAGGCAGATTGTATACTCAAGTGTCGTGTCAATATATCAATTTGTGACTGCAATTAAATTATATTTTGGATCGTAAACATTTTTAACTATAATTATAATATATAATCAATCATCGTTTTATTTTATTTACAATTAATTAGATTAATTACAATGTAAATTTTAATTATAAAAGAATTATGCCTGATCAAAAGAGAATTTTGAGTCATTTAATTAATTTACTAACGCTCAAGTTACCTCTACTTTTTTTTATACATCGTATTTGGACTTTGATTTAGAACTTGGACTGCTTTCTCTTTTAACGTAAGAGGCAGCTCCCCATTCTTATTTAATTGGAAAGTGGATTTTTCCCAATTAATTCCAAAAAAGTTAATTTGCCACTATGTGTATAGCCTGAATTTATAGCTTGGGACGACGGGAAAGAGTGTCTGATGAAAAGAAGTATTATTCTTTTTCTTCTTTTACTTTTCATGTTGATGTTTTTGTCGGAGTTTATGAAAAGCTTCCACAGAATTAGATGTAATGTTTGATTTTATTAAACGTTATTAAAGATAAAAAATTGTAAAAGAGCTCTATTAATTTTTTTGGCGTGACTAAAAATTATTCTTAATGATTTTAACCTAGCTTAACCTATTAGGGATCCCAAGTTTTTGATTTTTCTCGAATAACTCTTTTAATATAAATCTTACATTTTACAAACTTTTTCTATATGTCTAAAAATGACTAAAGAATAAATATAAATAATCATTGACGTTTATAGTCAAGCCCTAGTGAATTAGTTGATAAATTTCAGCATTTTGTTTAATTTTTTACACATTGGTCATTGGTTATTGTGACAAAATAATGCCCTTTTACGTCAATAAACACCGGGACGTAATAACGTAGTATTTATATACTTTGTTTCTGAGAATCGTGTTAACAAATAATTCGTGTAAAAATTCAGTATTAGTTCTTTTTAGTGTTCACACTCTTTAGTGTGTTTCTCTTTTCTCATTTTTTATAAAACAAGACTATACGATTCTAGTTATATTATAACTCGGTCAACATTTTAAAATAGCCGTGCCGATGGGTCTATTGGGGATTTTTCTCGAACAACTCTTTTAATATAAATCCTCTAAAAAAGGCTAAAGAATAAATATTATAAATAATTATTGTCCTTTATTGTCTGCAATTGCGAAAAAATATAACAAAAACAAGAATATTCGATGCTGTTACAACGCGCGCTTGCATCCGGTACAATGAGCCGAGTGCGAGTGAAACGTGCGATTTATATTCTTAGAATAATTAAAATAAAATATCAAGATATTGATAAATAATTCATTGATATCTTGATTTGTAATGCTTGGGGTCTCTGATATACCCCTTTCGATCGATTCGGTTGTTTTCGAGCCGCTGTGACGGATCGGTTAATAATGAAGCTGTAAAACATTATTATTCGGTGAAGATATAAATCTGAATTCTGTATTATTCAAAGCCCGGATCGTAAATTATGAATAGGTTTTAAGTATTGTGTATAGATAAGTAACGGGTCGGCGACCTAGGTCCAAAAAAAATATCAGGTCGTCAGATTCAGTGTAATATAGCCCTAATACATATTGCAGTTACATAATATAGAGTTTGTAAATGTTGTTTTTTTACAACGATTAAAATAATATATTATAATAGAAAGAAGAAAAGAGTTTAAAATTCATTAGAAAAGAAATAATTAAACAGGATTTAAATCAAACTGCATAAATGCTGCAAACTGCCGCAAAACGTTAAGCCAAAGTTTATTCTAACATTAAATTATCTTTTGGAATTAAATTCATCGGAATTTTGTAAACAATCTATTTTACATAATGAATTATTTTATTTATTGTAATTTATGTATACCTTCGTTGAGATATCATCTCATAGAGCTTTTTTCTTGATCGAACGAGAGATACATTTAAACGACAGTCAGTACTGGTAGATTAATTATTATGCAGAATCCCTGACTAATGTCGAGCGAAAACGTCGCTGACTTTTTTTATTTATATATATATTTTTTTTATTTTACTAAGTCGGCGCTGGGCGGCCTTTGGGGACAGGAAATTAATCAGGGCCGGATTAAGGGCTTTCCGACGGAGAGTCAAAAGAAAAAGTATTAGAAATCCGCTCGAGGGGTCATGAGATTTTTCTATCGCGCGAAGATACAGGACGTTTCGAAACTATATGTATTTTTATATACGAGTAAATATTTTTTAAAGTAACGTTTTGGGTTAATAACCTTGTGCATTTTTTTTGTATTACTTCAAATATGTCTTATTATTTAAGCGTTTATTATATCGACATGTCGGCGTGAAAGCGGCGATAATAATAGTCGATAAATATTGTTTCAGCATATTATAAATCTTTCACGTGTCACGTCTTAGAATTCATTGATTGTGTCTCTGTATGAAACATCAACCATGTTTGTAGTATTTCTTTTGTTTGAGTCTGTTTTATTGAAATTCCAAGTATATAAATTAACAGTTTGACATTATGTTTAGTAATACACAAGATCAAGCTATCAAGCATAACTTTTGTGTTTGAGTTTTCGACAAACAAAAACAGCCCAAGACGCCACCTGAATCTATTGTGAATACATCAAACGTGCATAATAAATTCTGCGATTTTAATAAATTTGTTTGTATTGTGTGAACGAATTTTTCAGTATTACAGCTATTTTATAAACGGGTGTTTACTTAAACTCAAATAGTACTCTGGATCTGTTCGACTTGAGAGCGCGATTTGAATCATTTTAATGAAAACTGGATAAATTAGGATAAAGGCTTTCGCGAATAATGCCTGCTATCAAAATTTTCACCAGGACAAACAATGACGACATTATTTCAAAGCTTTTATAAATGTGTTATGTTATTTTTGACGAACAATAAATTATACAATAGTTTAATGCGCAGTTTAAATTCTTATTATGAAAACAAGTCTTCGACTTGCTGTATTTATTGAAGTTTCTAGTTGAGGAAAACTTAAAATCAAGCAATTTTTAAAAAATAATATCTATATTTCAATGGATAGATGAGAGTAAAATGAATCCACATACATACACTCATTATTTATCCGGGTACACCATATCCACGTATAACACGGTCATATGGTTCCATAAAAACGTCGTGTAATACAAATTTGTGTTATAAAATATCGAATTTATCTATTTCGAGATCGGTTATGAATGTTTATAATTTCGGCGAATTCTGAATTAAATTTTTGGGATGATTCTATGTCAGCCGACGTAATTTCTCCTTGAATTTCAATATTATGTAGTGAGAATCGCTTCTTAAAATTTTCAACCCATCCTCTACTAGCAGGAAAATTGTGATTGTTGATCTTTAGATGATGATTGTTCAGATCTTTTTAAATTATTATAAATTTGTAGTGCTCTCTCTTAATTAGTATTTCGGTCTATAAACATGTTTTTGTCATTGCAGACCTATCTATATGATAAGAGCCCTTTACATCTTCTCTATTATTACGAAGCGGGTACGCGCAATATTATTCTTACAAAAAAATGCCACTAATCATCAACCGCGTTATATAAAAACCGTGTTACATTAGCTAAAGGTATACTGTAATCTTCGTAGTTTAAAATTGATTTGGTTGTTCGTTTAATTCCTCAATAAAAATATTTTTAATTCTCTCGCCTTCGAGTTCCATCAATACGTGTTAATTAAATTAAAATAAAATTTAGTTCTTCGTTCATTTCGACAAGAACTCTAATAATTACGTCTACTTCGTCAGTTTGTGTGCTAATATCCTCAATTAATTGAGCTTATTCTATATGTTACTCATGATAGATATTGATATTTCACTCCAGATATCAAAAAAAAAAATAATTAACATATTTATAAATGTTGTACTCTTTACAAAATTAGATTAATACTTTTTCATTCTGTCTATCAGCAGCTCTAACTGCTTGCCTAAATGTTTTTCATACGTAATACTTTTTAAATGTATGTATTATTAATATATCTTGATCCATTGCTTGAATAATAGAGGCTGTATTCGGATTAATGAATATTATTTATATATTTTCGTTATGGTCAACAGTCACAGTCTTCAAAAATTTCTCGAGCCATCCATGGTGTTCGGTTAGATTGCCAAATGATAGGTAGAGATGTTTTAGAAACATCATTAAGGCTTTCGGAGTTTCGCTATGATATATTAGAATTGGATAAATCTCTAGTAGCTTTTCCTCGAATTAAAACTGTTAGCCTATCTTTAGAGACTTTAGGAACCTGGCAAAGATTTTTCTTTTTGGGATATATATGACTTATCTGGCATTTTTTCCACAATATAAGCCAATTTTATCGTACACTAACGCAATATTATATGTAAAAGTAGAGAAATAATGCGCAGCTTAATAAAAAAAAATATGTTTAAAATAAGTCTTCAACTTATTGTAAAAATAAGATTCGGCGTCAAATAATTTCGCGAGTTTTCATCAAAAATATCATTTTTATATTAAATCAATTGTAATATATTTTTATAATTTAGTACTAAATATAAATGTCAGTAATACTATTTTGTATTATACGTAATTCTTTTTAGAGCAAACATATTCCTTAAAACGATTTATTTTTCTTCGTTATATGTAGTAAAATGCACGGAAAAAAATATTACGCATCATCTGAACCCAAATTAAATATATTTATAATGCAATTTGATAGTAAATATATATATTATTATTTTATTTCATGGTTTTTCATTATGGCATTGTTAATATTTTTGTATTTCCTTAGTATTGACATTTTAAATCTAGCTAATTGAATGACCACTGTGATGTTTATTTAAGACAGTGATGCATTTTCTTTGATTACATATCAAATTTTATTTAAAATCATATATCGAGGAAATATATCTGCGATGAAAAAGAAAGGTGATCAGGTAAGAATTAATTGAAATAGCAGCTATGATAATTAGCCCTAATTTCAACGTTTTCGAGTTAAAAATCTACACAGAAATTATATTAATATAAAAAAAACAGACATCAGACTCACCAAATCCAGTTTTCCCAGCTTAGCATTATTTATATTATTGCATCGTTATGAACTTTCTTCAACTGGGCATATTCTATACAAAAATGTGTACATAAATAACGATATAAATGAGTATTATAATACGTGTTTGAGTGACGTTTAACTGTTAGAACTACCTCTGTATCTAATAGCCAGAAGCTGATTCTCCGTCATTCCTAGAATTCTATCTACATCCTACAATATTGATAAACATCACGGAAATCAAACATTTCACGTATCAAACCGAAAATAACCGTTATTATTTTATTTATTAATAAATGAATAGCAGATAATTATTCTTTTTTTTTGCTTAGTAACCATTTATTTGCTTAGGTGATGTTTACGAAATACACGTATAAATTATATTTGTGAAAAACGACCGTAATTTTGACTGTGCTCAGACTAGAAAAGTTCATCAAGTGCCATAAAAGAAGAATGATTTTCACCATCGATACTAGTAAGTGAATCAAATGTGAAAATAATAGGTATACCAAAAGTACTGGACGAAAATGTCGTTTTTTGACATAATCCCTTTTAGCAGTCGGCTAAAATAACATCATTTTCGTCTGATACATCTTATAATTTAACCGATTTTCAAGTTTATTATCCCCAAAAAACTCAAAGGTTGGAATTATCTATTTGACCTTATTTTAAATGAGCCATTAATCTACAATAAACATCAACTAGGGATGGAATTCCTTTTTTATATTTTTTTCATTCCAACAATTTTCTCAATGTAGATTTTTTTCACAGATTAAATTACCAACTTTTGGTAAATAAGTCTGTTTATCTCTAATTTGAGAGGAATAGTATATGATTGATTATTTTTTGGAAGATATAATTATCCAAAAATGTCAAACACGTTCGCATGATTTTCTGATTTAATTTTCCTCATTACTTTTTATTCTTCGCTATATTTTTATTATTATAATACTTACGGTATATCCATTTGTGATGAATTTATCCCCAATCCCGTAATTTAATACGCTACTCGCGTGGAAAACTATTTTTGCCCCATGGTCGTCTGATAATAAATGAAATAATATATAAACACTTTTTGTTATCAAAGCTTTTCGATAACTATTTGCACTAGTGACCTAGAAAGAAATAATATTAATTTATTAAACAAAAAATATAAAATAGAGCATGAAACGTTTAAAAATTAATTAAAAAAACTCGCGATATTTTAGATCTGTGTCAGGGGCGCGCGTCCATATGACTAGATTGTGCGGCGCACACAGACGCCGAGGGAAAAATTTGAAAATATAAAATAATAATTTAATAAAATGAATCATATAATAAAATATATTATATATATAAGTTGCTCGTAGTTCGTTTTTTCAAGTACACAAGATAATTAAAGTGCTGCACACAGTCGTCGGATACACTCGGCGCGCTACTGATCTGTGTGCAAACGTTCATGAGAAGCATCCACAGAATTAGATGTTTGTTTTAATTAAACGTTATTTATTGTTTTTTCTTAAAATTCTATTCATTTTTTTGGCGTGACTAAAAATTATTCTTAATGATTTTAATCAATATTACGAATTAAGAACTATTGGGGATCCCAAGTTTTTGATTTTTCTCGAATAACTCTTTTAATATAAATCTTTAATATCGCAAACTTTTTGTATTTGTTTAAAAAAGTCTAAAGAATAAGTATTATATATAATCATTGCCCTTTATTGTGTGAAACGTGCGATTTTTATTCTTAGAATAATTTTGATGTTGATGAATAATTCATTGATATCTTGACCTGTAATGCTTGGGGTCTCAGATAGACCCCCTTCGGACGACTCGGTTGATTTCGAGACCGGTTAATAATGAAGCTTTAAAATGTTATTATTCAGTGTAGATATAAATCTGGATTCTGTATTATTCAGAGTCCGGATCGTAAATTATATTTAGGTTTTAAGAATTGTGTATAGATAAGTAACGGTTCGGCGACCCGGGTCCAAAATAAAATATTAGGTCGTCAATTCAGTGTAATATTTCCCCAAAACAATATTGCAGTTACATAATTTAGAGCTTGTGAATGTTGTTTTTTTTACAATGATTAAAATAAGAAAAGCGTAGAGCTTGAAAAAAAAATGATAATGTTATTTGAATATTCTAGGAATGAAAGGGTTTAAAATTCATTACAAAATTAATAGTCAAATAGCATAAATCAAGTATAGATAAATCTGTGTGCAAAATTATTGCGATATTTATAATGTTATTTTATTAAAAAAATATAACAGTACGAAAGTTTTTTGTATACAAATCGATTTAAAAGATCATTTACAGTCAGCGCCTGCGAGATTCCGAGTCTTAATGCGTTTTCAATTAGGCCATAATCAGAGATGAAAAGAAGACGAGCGGCGGGCGTTGGGTTATCCGGAGCGGCGGCCGAGGTGGTGGGGGGTTAGTCTTCTATTGATTCCTTCGGTTATAACCGGGCTTATGGTTGGTTATATTCAGATTTAGAACCAGATCGGCACATTACCGGTAAGATGTCACAGCCGGGGGCTTTGAAAAGAGAGCTTCCGTAAGCTGGGCAAAGCTCCCGCCCCCCAGGGCCGATTAGTATTCAGTCAGCGGCGTCACTTTAGCACGGCCCGACTGTATGGGAGGCCGATGGAAATGGCACTATTGAATTATTCGGTCACAGCCGTGTATGAGGAGTGATGCTTCAGCGAAAAATCTTTTACTTTTTGCAATATAACTGAGCGCTGTGGATGTGTGTGTGTCGGTGTGTCCCTGTCCTGATCAATAAATTGTTGCTGAGTCTTGAGTGTTACTTTCAAACTGGCGACGACGTAAAGCCAAGAGTATAATAATTCAATTATCTTCAGCAGACACGATATTTAAGATTCCAAGTCAGAGAGAGCATTTGAAATTGGTAAAAGATGTTTAAATTAACGAAGAGCAGTTTTGGCGAAATCAATTTTTATTAAAACTTGTTTGTAGACTGACAATGCAAATTTTACGAATAATTTCTTTATTCTACTCATACAATTAAATTATTTAAAAATACTATAGATTAAGCTGAGAGCTTATGTTAAAGATTTAAAATTGCTCTCGGATCCTTTTCACATTCTTCTAAAATAAATGTTTTGGGCTGTCGTTACATATCTATAGTGAAAAATCATTTGTTTATCTATAACAAAATAAAGCCTTTCAGATATCTGAAATATCAGCTGAAATGATTGGATCACCGGATGATTTTGATAGCTTTATACCCACAATGATATCGATGAATAAATTGTAAATAACTCCTAGTTTTTCTATATAAATACAAATTAAGAGCTAGTATGCAATATAGACATAACTAGTGGCAGCTCGTGGGTAAATTATTTGGGGGTGTTGCGGAAAGTATATTACAAAAATGATTAAGTATGGAAGGCGCGGACTGCTCCGAGTCGCAGCGCAACACAGCGCTTAGCAATGTGACATCCCCCACCCCGCTGCCGCCCCGCATCCATTCAATGCATGATGATGGTAGCGCTGAGGGATAAACAGCGCTCTTGCCCTACACCGCGCCGAGTAACTCTAAATATAAATTTAATTTATATTTTTATACACATAATATATAATTAACAGACAATAGACTCAATTTATCAAGACTCAATCTAAAAATATTTCTTTAAATTAAATTTCAAGGAATGCTTTTATTTATTAAAATCCGTTCTGTGTTTTTTTTTGTTTCACAAGTTGTTTATACATTTCTTGATATCCAGCCATACAAATCTACAGATCCCGTTGGAATTTTAAAGCTCGTTTTAGGTTAAAATGATAAGTTAGAAAATGCTTTTTTATACATCTTAGCAAAATGCAAGCCCTCGTGAATTAGTTGATAAATTTCAGAATTTTGTTTATTTTTTTGTCCTTTTGCGTCAATGAACACCGGGACGTAGCAACGCGCGAAGTTAAAAATACGTATATAAATACTTTGTTTCTGGGAATCGTGTTAACAAATAATTCGTGTAAAAATTCAGTATTTTATATTAGTGAACTGTGTTATTAACCCTTTAATCGCCAAGCCAATTATATGGATTTTTACCGTACGCCGTATAAACTTCAAATCAAATGAAACTGCTAAACATATCGACATTCTAACAATCACATTGCATTAAAAAAATGTCTCTGCATTTATTTTCATTTCAAAATATTATATTTATTCATAAATTAATTCGTTTGCCGTGACGCTGCTGGTTAGCCGGTTTCGCGTGCTAGCACGCCGTGGCGTCTAAACAGTTAATAGACCGTATAAATCTATGCAATTCTAGATATATTTTAACTCGGTCATCATTTAAACCTAACCGTGCCAATTTGGGGACCCCAAATTTATCTAAAAAAGAATAAAGAATAAATATTATAAATAATCATTGCCCTTTATTGTTTGTAATTGCGAAAAAAAAAAAAAAATCTATATTCGCTTCTGTTGGCACGACCGCGATGTTTTTTCTCGTTCGCATCCAGTACGATGTTCAAGTGCGAGTGCTTCAGTCTGCGGCGGGATATCGCCGAGTTCACGCGTCATATTGATTCGTAAAATTCAAAATAACTACCAAATTTTGAAGCATATCATGAATAACTATTTTTATTCTTAGAATAATTATTGTTTTTAAATAAAAAGGCAAGATATTATTAAAAAATCATCAATATCTTAAATTGAAATGCTTGGGGTATATTTTCCATTGTAAATAGACCCCCTTCGGACGACACCGTTGGTTTCTAGCCACCGTGACGGAAGCTTAGCCTTTTTAATGCGATATTTGGGATTCTCACTGCATAAACGAAGACCCGAGTGTTTGTAAATTATTGATATTAAAATAATGACAAATAATCAGAACTTTGCAGACTATCTAAGTTGTTGTATTCGTGTAGTTGTTCCTGACTTGTTTTGACATTGTAGTACAAAATTATTATTGACATTGATTTCGTGTATTTATTATGAAAAAAATAATCAAGATGTTAAATGTCACAAATAAATATATTTATTGTAAGTAAAAATGCTTTAAGTCAGATTCGAATGCTTAATTGTTAATTCTGTGCGTGGCGTCTCTCGTTTTCTTCGTGCTAAAAACCCCTTTGACAAAATATGACAAAACGATATTATTGGCCGATGCCATTTCTGTTTTCTTTGACTGTACCAGTCTATTAGCGTAACTCGTTACGCAATTTTGGCGTAAAAGATAACGAAGTGAACGACACAATCAGTAAACAATGGACAGGGGCGGCAAATTGATTTGTGAGCCTCCGCCATTAAATTGGGTTACGTTACACGGCGCCAAGCGCGTCATCAAATATTCATCGCCAGCCAGCAAAATATTCATCATCTTTATTGTATTTCGATAATCCGAAACGCTCTGAATATTGAATATCGAACAACGAAAAAATCCGTAAATCACTCATTTTATGAGTTCCATTTTTTATATATATTTTTAATAATATAGCGATTCACATCGAGAACAAAAATAAAATAATCAAACAACATACACATATGTCTGATTATATGTATGTATACAATTATTCCTTTGGTGTAGGGCCACAATCAGATCGTAGAATTAGGGTGCAAAGTGCCAACCGGTAATCTGCTGATTCGATTTATTTAATTGTCACCTCGCGCGACCCCATACAATTCAATTCGCCACCCCTGAATATGTTCGCTACTAAGTAATAGACAAGACTGTGTTATTTAAATTATTATTTTTTATTGTTCGCAGACGGACATAGTTCGCCGCCGGAAGATTGCTATTCGGCCGGAGGGTCTCCGCCATCGCTGGGAGCATGCGGTCTCGGTGGATTGAGTGCTATGGGGGCCATGGGGCCCGTCGGAGCGATGGGGGCCATGGGGGGCATGGCCTCCATGGGAGGACAGCTTGTCAGGGCTGTGCGATCGCCTCCTGCCCACTGGAGAGTACATCACGAGTCGTCTGGAAAGAAATCCAATATACTAGGTATACATGAATGATCAATTATAATTTAAATATTAATATAAAAAATAGAGATACATTCTTAATATATATATTTACAGGATTGGTCTGCGTCGTATGTGGTGATACCAGTTCTGGAAAACATTACGGAATTCTGGCGTGTAACGGCTGCAGTGGATTTTTCAAGAGATCAGTGAGAAGAAAATTAATATACAGGTCAGATTTTCATTTTTTATTTTTTTACTATTCAAAAATACTAAGAATTATTTATTTTATTAGTACACTTGGCTCTCTTTTACACGGTAGATATGTTTCACTAAAAACCGTGTAAAAAATGATTAAAAAACGTAATAATAAAAACACAATAACTAAATTATGCTAAATATTATTCATAAATGTGTATTTAAATTAAGAAAAAAAATAATAATAAAGGAACGTTTAATCTGTAGATCCTGTTGGAATTTAAAAGCTCGTTCTCTTTGTTTACTTTTTATCCCGTTAGTTATTGTGACGTAAAATGATGTCCTTTTGCGCCAATGAACAGCGGAATTCGACATCGCGCAAAATTAAAAAAATTATATGTATATTTGTTTCTAGGAATCGTGTTAGAATAAATAATTCGTTTATAAATATTATATTTATTCTTTTCAGCATGCCGATTAATTCCAAAAACCTGAAAAATAATTGAGTTTACTTTATTATTATTATAATTAATTTATGACACAATATTTTTCTCAAATTTTAGATAGAATGTGCGTATTTTTCTATATGCTCTTTCTACATTAACTGAAAAACATATCGATTTTCAGATATTGCAGATAATTATGAACATATTTAAAAAAAATACAATCAAACAAAACCTTCTTAGCGTAACTTCACAATATTTTATTTATATACAATTGTCGTTATTTTTCGTCAATGTTTACGCGATCGCTCCTCACCTTGAGTTATTTATTTTATTAAAAAAAAGGGCCATAAATGGCTCTTGGTATCCTAAATAGTATACAAAAATAGATTTGAACAGATCGATCCAATCAAAGCATGTAAAAATTAAAGATAACTGAATATATGTTATGTAATCTATTTTTATTCCATGATCACTGTATTAAATATAAAATTTACCTACTTTTCAGGGATATCCTTGATTAATCGGCATAATTAAAAAGTATCTATTATCCTTATTTTAAAAGTAAACGGCATTCGAGTACGTTATATTATTTAATACGTTAGATTATTCTCATCTTTTAACAGCAGTCTAATACTGATTATATAAAAAAAATATGTTAGAATAGCATTATAATACTAAAACTTTTCTAACCGATCCTCCACGGCAGCTAGAAAACAACCTCGTGGTCCGAAGGGGGTTTCATTTCAAGTATTGATGATTTTTTTATCAATATCTTGACTTATAATTTTACATGATAAACTTCATAATTTGGTGAATATTTTGGATTTTTAACTAATTGTTATGACGCATAAATGACACGTGAACTCGGCAATATCACTCGCTACACGCTCTAATCGCACGTTTCACTCGCAATTGGCACATCGTACCGGATGCGAGCGAGAAAAAACATCGCGCCCGTGGCCAAAGAAGCGAATATTATTTTTTTCGCAATTTCAGACAACAAAGGGTAATGATTATTTATAATATTTATTCTTTAGATTTTTTAGACAAATACAATAGTGATGTGTAGGATTTATATTAAAATAATTATTCGTGAAAAATCTTTAACTTCAGCTACTAAATATTTACGGCTAGAATAATTTAAGCTAAAATTAATTTAAGCTAAGGCTAATAATCATGTCCATTTATTTATTATGAATACATTACAAGGACAGTATAAAAAATAATACAATGGCCGTATAAAAATGGAAGATTGGTCCATTATTTAATTAATGATATTTTAGTTAAAATTGTTTTTAAAACTAAGCAACGTTAAATATTTATTCAATAATTTTAAATTTGTAGAGCTAACCATTACTTGCTTAAAACTCCCTGTAAAAAAAATCCTCTTTTAATCTAGTCTAAAACAAGAGCCTTAGCTTGAATAATTAAAAACTCAGAGGGACATTGTTTTAATGATCATCATCAATCCACGACGACAAAGACCTTTCAACAATTTTTGCAGCATCGACACAAATCTTTTAAAAATTATATTTTCTGAGTGTCGATACGCCATATAAAGATAATCGAAATATCCATAGGGTCAATCACTTTCAATTTTCTTCCGCTAACTGTTAAGGGATGATCTGTCCCGAGGAAGGGATGCGTGAATTGCAACAAAGCGCGACCTGCCCTATTACGGGGACTAAATCAATTTGTTCCATCTTCCCCGGTCCGTCGAGGGGTTCGAAACTCCATTACGGTGGCCGAATCCGCTCGCTAATTTCTAATTATTTATATTTAATTTAAACATATTCGCGTCGAGTGCGCATTTAGAAAACAACGATCGTAAATTGAAAGCGGGCGTCGGTCCCCGATTGTAGCTCATCGACGTCGACTGTTGCAGAACTTTGGGACCTGACCGCCATACATCCAATAGGATTAAGTTCACAAAGACCAGATTACGGGTTCACTGGTATGTGGTTCAGTGTTGCGTGCAAACCAATATATCAGACCTTCCTAACTCTATCATCAGATTAAATAGAAGTACTTCTATCCTTGAGCTTTTATTCTCATTATGCGTGTGTCTGAATCGGCATGCTATCCGCAATTTTATCCAGACCCATATAAACCATATTATCCATAGAAGCTTCTATCAACGTGTCTATATATATATACGAGTGTATACAATTTGACATAATTACATATTAAATATATATATAAAATTAATTCCCCGCGATAATTATACAACGTTTCAGCTCGAGAAATGCCGGAAGTGTGTCATTGACAAGTCAATACAAGAAATTGACACTTTTTACGCCATTTCTGATTAATAATGTATCAGACGTGGATGACTTTAGTTCTGAAATGATTATTCAATTCAGGGAATATTAATATGCGCACTTGTCCAAACAGCATCGAGGCTATTCATTGTCGCAATATGCGCAAATTATTATTCAATTTAGATCATGTCATCAGCTTCATCAGGAACCATTGTGATTGTTTGCTTGCGGCGGGGGTTTTCACGCTCTCGTTCGAGTTTTTCTTGTAATTCGCCGAGTCTGAGTCGTGCCTAATGCGAATTTCGATAAGTGGAATTAAGCAGGTGTATGATTTTATTGCGTTGTGTCATGTTGCAAGTTCAGAGCCCTCGGGTCAACATAATGCATTGTTGCATGAAGCATAAAGAATAGAATTAATGGTCGTCACAATGGGATATTAATATTATGTGGACACATTGACATTATTTACGTATTGATATTTCATCAAGTGCATTTGTCCTGGGGAATGAACTTATTTTATTGTTTCGAAAATTCGAATTCTTCATTCACATATTTTTCACAATAAAAAAATATTCTTAATATTTTCTACTAAGTGAGCCAGACGCATTGGCCCAAAATATCACTTATAATAAACTCATAGATTGATCTACCTTTCTCAAGAGTTAATATTTATTTGACTAGGAGATTGAATTTAGTATAAAAACAATATTAATATATTTTGTACTTGTAAACTATTAGTTTTCAGTGAGTTTCTCTCTCAAAAATAATATATTAAATGCTGAAAGATATATTGAATCAATTACGATTTAAATTATATTAAACATTTTAATTCTAATAAATCATAAATAAAATAAGGAGTTACGGTTCACATTTACGAATTATTAGCATTTTTTGATTCCTTTTTAAAGCATCATTTTTTGAGATACAGCAAGATTGTTGTCCTTCGTCGATATGTTCCCTGAATTAATTTAGAATATTTTTATAGGTTAAGATTAACTCAATGATCGCATATGTTTATGCAAGACTCTAAAAAAAATACGCGTAAATTTAAAATCAATTGTATTTAATTATTTATTTTTTATTTGACTACGATGGATGGATGGCATAACAGAAAGATATCAATACGTCATTTATCCATATAAAGATTTGAAAAAGATTCTTAAGATTCTAAAGATGCAAGGGAAAAGAGTCTCACTTATATTCCCCCCAGTGTCAAACCACGACACTGGTTAATTTTAATATAATACAAGTTGGATTAAAATTTATCTTATTTGTTTTATAATTATTTATTCAACGAAGAATAGATGGGATTAAGTTAATTAATTCCAACGCACCAAACCACCTACATAAATAGTTTTATAAACATTCGGACGTAATGGATCTTTTCCCCTTACATACTTCCTGGCAAGTGTTATGAAGAATTACCTGAATTCATTTTTCGTGGGACGAACATCAGTTTTCGTCGGACACCTATCCGGGTACTAACTCAGGTCAGTCGCGGTTAACTTACATTATCGAAATAATATGCATGTTACCTACAAGCCATAACATCGGTTTATTACGAAAATTTACTACTGACTGCATCAGACAAATTTTGTGAATGTTGAAGAGTTAATGAATATTAATATTAATAAAAAATCATTCTTGGATCAAAGTATCGCGTTCTGAAAACCATGATGGAATGAAAAGTGGATAGTAAAACGATGGTTAGGAAGAAAGAAGCTATCGTTGCTCCGCAATATTCGTAATTGGACCGGATCATAATTGAGCCAGCTCACGAAAAATAGACACATATTTAGAAAAAAGAAAAAGCCAAGTAGATCGATTACGTCTGATAATGGAAAAGGCATGTAAAGAAAAAAAATATGAATATAAAGTTAAATATTTTAATCCGTAGCCATTTTTTCTTGTGTCAATCATTGCTTTAGGCTGTGATTTTAATTCTGGCTAAATGATTAAAGGTTTGAAATTTCTAGAAGCTTACATATCATTGCGTTATTATGTTTATGACTCGATTTGCATCATCGTCGCCAGTTCGAAATACGATTTATGTTTGGGCAATGGCTTATCACACACGGCTGAAACATACATGCACACACAATGAGATTGAGGTCCAAGTGTTCAAATAAATAACAAATGATTCAGTAGTAAGCCGAGTGTGTATAGTAAAAACGGCGAGCGTGACATTTAATTATAGTCCGTTGACTAACCCACGAAGGCAGCAAGTGTTTCCTAGTAACGTCTCTGATGTCAAACGTGTGTTTGACCAAGTGCAGAAGCCGAGTGTTTGTACTTGGGGCCTCGTGGTAGGCAAATGCCGGTTGTTTGCCCAACGCAATACCATATGGCAAACCCCAAAAGGCGATCGTATCTCTTCGTGAATCAACACCGGCTTCTGGTGAAAGCCACGCTGTTGATTCTGTTGCCACATCTAGATGGATGAGTGTCGTAATGTCGCTCAACAATAGTTACCAGCAAGTGTTTTCTTCCAATCGTGAAGAGTTAGGAATTCGTCTATGCATCACGCTGTGCGATTGAGGATTGTAACCTAAATCTGATTATTTTAAATACACGTAATCCTCTTGTTAAATCGCGATCATTTATTATTAAAATAGATACATTATTACATAATCAATGTTACATCTCATTACATATTTTATATTACAGTCAACATAACCCTGCATAGAGTTGACTAGGAGCCCAATTGAACTTTGATAAATACCCAACAAAACAGTGCAAAAATATGTACAATCTGGTCTCTAACGGATTTCTCACCACAGAGCCAGTATACCCTGGGAAGGAAATCTCACCACAGAGCCAGTATACCCTGGGAAGGAAAACCCTAATCTGTTGACCAATAATTGGTCTAGTCTCGATACTTTCGCTCCTCTTCCTCCTTTATAGGGGACCCTCTCTGAGGAGGTCTTTCCCATGATGAAAGGATTGCTATTGCGCGACAGGGCTAATAATCACTTGCGACCGGCTACTTGAGACTCGTTTTGGGCAGATGTGCATATGTATGCCTGTGTATATCTATATAGGTGTGTGTGTGGTCGCTCGCTACTTGTCACTCGTGACTCGTTATAAGCAGATAACACCTTAGAGAAGAGAACAAACGAATACCGAGACAAACCCCTTCCTACTTGCCTGGATACAGTCGAGAGGGTAAAATCCAATACCAACATGGTAGAAGATGTACGTCCAATGCCAGCAATGGCCAAGAGAGGGAAACTCTTTACAAAAAACCGCATACCAAGACGACTCGGGTCCCCGCGGTATGGACACGAAAGGGGAGCCCTCACGTCACGTGTGAGACTCAGGTTCCTTTGGCCTCGACTACCATGCGAGAGTTTGGTAAAGTCCATGCCCTCAGCGAGTGAGAGCCTTGTGACTGGCAAATGATGATGATGATGATGATACCTTATATAGATAAATTATTTTAATCCAAGTTGCTAAAAATAATCTAGATTTTCATGTTTGGCCTCACTGCAATTTATTACGCAAAATTTGCTATATTTGTAAAATATAGCATACAACGACGTTTTACAGACTCACTTCCTCGTGATTCTCGTCGTTTTCTTCTAATAAATCCATCTAATGATTGTAAAAATAGCACATAGCTGAGCATGATTAAAATATGACAGGATCGCCAACACATGGGGTTCCACCTCTGTCAACTTCTAACCGGGCATGGATGCTTCGGAGAATACCTCCACCGAATCGGGAAAAAGGCTATCCCAGAGTGCCAAAAATGTGTCTGCACTGTCCACGCTTCAAAGAAGCTCGAAAAAGCCTAGGAGGAGAGACGGTAACCACCGAAGCCATACAAAAACATCCTGGGTAAACAAGATGAAGAACATAATACGCTATCCACCTTTGCCGGGGATAATCATGCTAACAAAAGATGAAACCGAGATGGAAAATGGGCCATCATCACGTTGAATATCTATTGACAATACCGTGTTGGTGATTGTAGCTGGAATAGGGGGTTTATCTGGTAAAAAACAATAATGAAAGCACCATTTCAACAGTGGCGTACGGTGGACTTGATGTTGGGTGTGCTGAATGTGGAAAAAAAATAAATGAATTTTATTATTATTTATACAATAATTCTATTCTTCGTTTTTGCGACAAAGAATAGAATTAATGTATAAATAATAGTAAAATTCATTAAAAACTGTATTTTTTTTCCACATTCAGCACACCCAACATCAACACCACCGTACGCCCCTGCATTTCGATGATTTTGACACTTACATTTTTGTATAGGAACAGGTTCCTAGAAGTCATTTTTTTGGGACATACGTAGTATGGCAGTCGATTACTAGCAGCCATTCATTAGTTAAGGGTTCGCCGTGTAAGTTCATTAGACTGGATATCATCTAAATCAACCTTCGATGCATGCAGAAGTAGCTAAAAGAACAATTTCTTCAATTATTTTAGAATTTCTTGTTCTCCGAAAATACTTTATACACGACTAGATGACTTTGTTGTTGTTTTTAATAGCCTTCAATATATATTATATTGTTCCTACCAAACCCGAAAGACATCTCTATCACCTTCATTAGTTTTTTTTAATGAGTAACGCAGAGGTTCTCAATCTTTTTCGGTTTACGGCTCCCTTAAAAATCAGATTTTTCCGCTGCTCCCTTAATACATTAGATTTTTTCAAAATTTTTAACCTTCTTGAAAAAAGATGGCGCAAAAATTTCGAGAATTGGGAATCCCAACAAATTTGCCGAATTGTTTAATTGAATATTTCGCGGCGCCCTTATGGCTCGCACTTTGGGAAACCCTGGAGTAACGCATTATTTTTTTTTTAAATAATAAGTTTTGAATGTGGTTATTGTGTCTTGATCCATAGGCTCTAATATGGAACGTAATCGGAGGTAAAAGAATAGAATTTCAATTGATAAATCAGTAGACAGAGTCTCGAGCTCCTGAAGATGATCTACCTCGTTGTCTATCACCAAAAGAGCCCGTGGTTCAATTCCAATATCCTGGCAATATTTTTTACTTGGGCCGAAGCTGTCCACAAATACATTTTGTCATCGAAGTCTGACGATTACTTCCCCAAAAAAACTGGGAGTGGTTGGTAGATAAATCAATAATGATTTTAATTTTAATTCTGAGGATCCCTTTCCGCGTGAAAAAGAATTAAATGATCCTTTGCTCCTTTAAATCCCAAAACAGTCCTATTCTCTATGGAAATATACGTACGTGATAGCGATAGCATTCTTTCCGATAGATTCCGGTCTCATTTACCTTAAAAATTAAATTTTCAGGGAACTCTTGGACCCTTTTCTAAAGATTCTACGTCTACTCTAGCCGATTTGCCAATCATTTTAGAATACTGTCGCCATAATTTCTTCTGCTTTAGCTACTCATTGTTTCGAGTATTCATTCACATCATTTAAATCTGTTGTGTGTGCAGAATCTTAATTGCAATTGAACCCTATACCCACCCCTACAACAAAAAAATAGCACATTTTAATCGATTTTTTTTCAATTTTAAGAATGTTTAATGATTTAACTTTAAATATTTTTCTCCGTTAGGCGTCAATCGGCGCATCTAAGCTTCTGGCGCCTGTGTGCGCCGCACAATCTGGCCATATGGACGGACGCGCCTCTGAATCTAGGTTAAACATAAATGTAAATCGGGGTAAAAAAGTTCCCCATCTCTGCCTATACATTATATTTAATTAATAGTTTAAAAATGATTAAATCAGTAAATACATTACGAGCCCTACAAATTGCAAGTGTATATATCGCGACAGATTGTTGCGTGTAACAGGATTGGGGTCAATATAATTTGGCACATTTGCCATTGAGGACCCTTCAAATTTAATAGGGATATAATCAAGGATCCCACCATGCAAAAATTTGATGAATCCGATCCCCGTTGGCCTCTTGAGCCATCAAACTCCATCACAATGGGAGATTAAACGAAATGCGAATCAAATTACGTCGAGAGCCCTTCATATTTGATAGATTTTTTTATTATTATTTATCCATATGTATGCAAAATTCGACGGCACAGAATGCGATCGAAATTTATTTTTGTCAAACAGTTGAAGGTCGTCGAGGGATCCTGCAAAGTCCTCAGGGACCGGATTGCGGCTAGCGATATATGGTAAAATGTGGATTTTTGCGCTGTATGAAATTTTTATTTTACGCCGTATTTATACCGAAGATTTATGCTCAAATGATATTCATTAAAAAAAATACTTTTAAAAGGATTAGCTCGGATTGATAGAGAGCAAGACGCACATGTTGCCATTTGGCTACACAAATCCGGATCGTATAGAAGCACAAGTGTTTGCAGTGATGTAGCAACATGTCCCTATACCAGGGTATTGTTATGGTAAACTGGGGATTTTGTATGTGAAAACTATGGGAGGGGCACCGGCGGGGTTGAACACTAACGGTCGATGAATCTGCCATTATTTAATAAATAAATTCGAATTAAAAATATATAATTAAAATATTTTTTATATTGATGTTATATATGGTTGTATCGATTATTTGGATGTAAATTTTTTTATAAAATGTTTACGATCCATGCCGTGGATTTAGGTGTTTTTGATTGACGACTTTATAATCCAGGCAACCTGCTCCCTGCGTATAGGGATCACAGACAAATGTCAAATTTATTTACATTTGATTGTAAGTGGAGTTTAGTTGCACCAGGGACCTGACACTTAAATACAAAAAAAATATTTATGTAATTTATTATATACGGAGGGATGAAAATGTATCAGAGAAAAATGTTTTCGTAACGAGAAATCAGAAATATAAAAGTTTTCCATTGAATTTACAGATTTCACGATATACGAATTATTTCGGAGATTAATAAACTTTTCGTGTATATATTTTTTCTATTGTTCTAATGAATTCTTTGTCTCTTTTCCGTGTTGTGATATGTATTATTAATGTATATCGTATTGTTTGCACAGATGCCAAGCTGGGACTGGTAGATGCGTCGTGGACAAGGCACACAGAAATCAGTGTCAAGCTTGTCGACTCAAAAAATGCCTCTCGATGGGAATGAACAAAGATGGTGAGTTCGCAACAATTATATTTCGCTAATTCGGTTACAATGGCAGCTAGTGGAGCGGCTTGTCAAGATGACAAGGTGAAATGAATTTCACTTTGGATTTTGGGTTAATAAACGTCGGATTGTGCATTTTGCCCGGAAGCGCCGGAATCCAACACTCATTCCCCCGGGAAACGTTTCATTGAAGTGATCCACTTTCCAGTTTGCTAATTGGACACTTGCCTCGGGTCAAAATGATCCCAAAGGAACCCCCGAGTGTATTAAATGTTCGTCTTGTGGCGGTGCCAATCTTAACACTTATGTTTCAATTCGGCACAGAGAAGTTTGGCGTTAAAATTGACGATGCGAAAATGTACGTGACTTAATT
>JAGXCT010034802.1:34263-82325 GCA_022495035.1 Philopotamus ludificatus
AAAGAACAATTAAAAACCCTAAACAAGAATTTTATTAGACTTCTATATTGCGAGTTTTTATAGCCTGGTCCTTTTCTCTGCGCTATAGAAGGGTTGATTGGATTTATTGATGAAACTTTGTATATATAGTCAGCGTCATTATATTTCGCGAGTTTTCTTAACTCGATTTTTAATATATTTATATAATAATTTTCATAAAAGATATACACTCAGCTCTTGTTTTACACGCTATATACGTTCCAAACCCCAAAAATTTAAGAATGGTTCCCTAAACCGTATCATATGAAAAATGAAAACCCAATAAATATAATAAATTATAAAAATGTTCATATTATTCATATATATATTTATTTTAATTAAGAAAAAATATACTACTAACGACAAGCCATATTATTATTAATATTTTGTTTTCGGAAAATCGTGTAAAAGTAAAGTATTTATACCTTTCATTGGATCGTGTTGAGTATATTAAATTAATGCAAAATATCATAGCTTGATACTTAAAACTCAATATTCTAATTATTATATGAAGATTTTATTATAAAATGCATTCTCCTTTAATAATTAAGTTGAAATAAGAAAACCGTAAAATTTACTGTAAATATATAAAAAAAATCACACTGCAATTTCTTTGTAAAAATATCGAAAGCATCCCATTTTGCTGTTGAAGAATTTATTTTGATTAAGTATATTTATCGCCATGATCCCTTCGACAGATCTTTCATAGATTGTATTATCCATTCAGGATAAATATGTTTTTTGTTTGTTAAATCTATCCCAGTGATTAAATCAAGAAAACATTTTTCTATGATTGAATCATATATAAGTGATTAGGGTAGTGTCGGTGGTAGTGATTGCTTTGAGGGCTAAGTATATACATAATCCTCAAAGGGTGACTTGTGTGTAGCATTTAGGGCGGGATACGACCCATTTATAAATGGTTATGGTATAACTGCACCCCACAAACCATTTATATGCATACATTTTTATTATTTAATGCGAATATTTGTATAATGCCCGGGGAATCTGAATCGCAATACGACAAATTAAATGGATGCACGTTATATATATATATGTAATTGAATTTTGATTAAACGTATTGATGGATTTACTTAGATTTACCGTTTGTGTATGTATGGATTATTGAAAAAATGCATTGTTGTTCATTATTATTATTGTTACTCTTTGGTATCTTTGGCGTAATGGCTTTAACCCTTTGTCGAGTGTGCAAATAGCCGGAGTGGATTGTAGCGATGAACAGTTTAAAGGCGAAGGCTAAAACCTGTATTGAAGGAACGGGCACACCCCATCCAGGGGGGTTCCCATGCAACTAGGGGTAATTGGTCGAGACGGCACGTGGCCGCCAAATTCTCCCCATGGGATGCCATCGTGTGCCCGGCGTTTTGTTGCTTTTTTTTGGCGAGTGAAGTGTTTTGATTCACTTACCCGTCCGGACACATTACCATGACCTTTGTGAAACAAATGACCCAAGTGTAGATTTGCATTTTTATCCGTATTAAAATTTTCGTGAATTTATTCATGGCTGTGAAACGTGCCCGCGAATTTTTTGATACTTGTCGTATGGTAATTATTTTATTTGCGCATATCTATATGCTATTAGCTCGGAGATAAATTAAAATATTTTAGTCTGTTTATATATAGTAGAGGCGTTAAGAAAATATTCGATAAACGATGCTTCGAGTTCTTTGGATAGCCAAAAAAAAATAAGCGCCTCATCCTCAAGGAGCTATGCAATATGTATGAACAATTAAGAATTACTATCCACAATATATCAACACGTACAGAGCAACAGTACTTCTGGTCATCTACTTGGGTTTGGGAACTTTAAGGATCATTTGAGTAAAGTTAGAGACAAGTGCAATTAACGCAGTAATTATGCACTCTGGACATTGATCACGAAGTTAATGATTAATTTAAATTTAGCTAGTATAATCTCAGACATGTAGTTGAGTTAATTAATTATCAAGCGAGTGAATTTATTAATTAATAATAAAAATTAAATCTTAGTTTGTGCATAAGAATTTATGCATAAAACGCATTAACATATTGAGGATTTTGGCAAAATTAAGTATACTCAACATTTTTTACACGGTTTTGAAATTACACAATATGTTTTTTTTTTAACCTAGCCGTGATGATGAGATCTATTTGGGACCCAAGTTTATGATTTTTTTGAATTACTCTATTCAATAAAAAAGTCTATAAAATAATTTCCTGCAATTGAGAAAAAAAAAACAATAATATTCGCTTCTCTTGCCACGGGCGCGATGTTTTTTCTCGCTCGCATCCGGTACGATGTACCGAGTACGAGTGAAACATACGATTAACCCGTGCGGTGAGAGTTCAGTCTGCAGCAAGACATCGCTGAGAGCTTAGTTGTGAAACATCACCGTGAGCGTTGTCATTTACGCGTCATATTGATTAGTTAAAAAATCCAAAATATTGACCAAATTAATAACTATTTTTATTCTTAGAATAATCCTTTTTTTAAAAGAAGAATTCATCAATATCTTGACTCGAGATGCTTGGGGTCTCTGGTAGCTGTTAAAATAAACCTACCGTAATATTAACTACACTCAACTTTTTTACACGGTTTTGAAGTAACACAAGCCACTAGAAAGTACAAATACTATATTTTTACACGAATTATTTATTCTAACGCGATTCTCACAAACAAAATATTTATATATGTAATTTAATTATCACTTTTTACACAATTTTCTACACCATAGTGTTGTTTTTATTTTTTTTAAAAAACATGGCTTTTTAAATTTTTGATCCCGTTTTTCAATATTCTAAAAATATATGGATATGTTTATTAATTTTAAATATATTCACGACAAAAATAAATAAAGTCAAGTTGCATATAGCGCTCCCTGCTATAGAGCGGCGCATGCGACAGTCCCTGCTATAGTGCTTCCATGTAGATCGCCGTTCAAAAGGACAATCTATATATTTTAATATCGTGACTCGTTATAAGTAGAGAATAAACAAATACTGAGACAAACCCCCTCCCACTTACCTGGACACAGTCGAGAGGGTAAAATCCGATACCAACAAGGTAGAAGATGTAAGTCCAGCAATGGCCAAGAGAGGGAAATTCTTTACAAAAAACGCATACCAAGACGGCTTGGGTCCCCGCAGTATGGACACGAAAGGGAAGCCCTCACGTCATGTGTGAGACTCAGGTTCCTTTGGCCTCGACTGTCATTCGAGAGTTTGATAAGGCCCATGCCCTCAGCGAGTGAGAGCCTTGTGGCTGGCAAATGATCATAATGATAGTAAAATACCCGTGCTTGAACAAACTAAAAATTGAATGAGAATGAAAATTAATACAAATATAAAAACCTTACCCAAATTTTGTGTGTGTGTCTAGTCTTCTATAGAGCGGATTCTTTAGCGTGACGCTATGGGTCGTGTTAATCATACGACACTTTAAATTCCTCGAGGTATTTCTGGATACTGTTTTTCGGTATTTATCTTCTTAATATTGGCAAAACGTAGTCTTTCGAGTTATTTTTTCATCTCCGGGAATATAAAGAAGTTACAGGGGGTTTTATCTGACGAGTACACAGACTGAGGTTTCGTAATCATGTTGTTTTAGGCAGAATATCTTTCCACATATTCTATTTTTGTCTATTAAAAATGCAATTTTGAGCAATATCAAATTAAAATGAAATAAATAAAATATATAAATAAATTATGTAGATATGTAAATCACATTCGAGTGACACTATGTAATTATGTAATTTTTCGATGCGATGGGGCAGCACGCACCGCTCTCAGGGGGGCCCGGGTATGCAAAACCGCTGGCGGGTACGCTCCGGTACGCGGGCAGATAATGGGCCCAATTACCGGCCGAGGGCACGCGCGCGAACATTTTTGCGCGCGCCTTTTGAAAAGCGCGCTCTGCGCAGCGCACGTCGTTAGTTTAAAAATGGTACTTAATTGGTTTTGTATGCAAAAACCGCTTGCGGTCGCCCAGCCAAGGTGACAACTAATGGCCACAGTGCATTGTTAGGAGGTTCGCGCATTGTTATCCATTTGTTGTTCGGAGGGCGAAATTTAATTTGGACACAGAATTTGATGTCGCCGTCCCCGAATGCTAAAATGGCTTATGCGCATTTTATTATATTAACTGTGAAAAATACAATTAATTAAGGATTTCATGTGAAAGGAGTCACACAACAAAAAAGGCTGAATATATTCGCGAAAAAAAAATGCAGTGACGTTTTTAAATATTAGCAATTTTCTGAGTTTTTAAACGGATATTTTTTATTACTATGATTTATAAAACATATACATATTATTTAACAAATACGGCTTGTAGAAAATGATGGAAAAATATTATTATTGTTTTTTGACAAGACGCAAAAAAATTGACTTATGCAAAACTTAAAGTATTTTCCAAAGGTTACCTTTCGCAGATGATTTGAAAATATTCCGATCAGTCACTTCAGTGGAAGATGTACTTTCGTTGCCTCCTCCTAAGCAATCATCTGTTAAAGATCTGGGTATTTTGTTTGATTCCAAATTAAATTTTTGTCTACATGTATCGGATGTGTGTATGAGATCATCAAGAATGTTCGGCTTCGCCTCTTGAAAAATTCTCATCACATACGTTGCACCTTAGTCATATGAGTGCTATGCGATACATTGGTTCGGAGCTTGCTTCCATTATGATGCCTCGAATTCACTGAGATTAGAGAAGATACAAAAGAAATTTCTTAGGTATCTCTACATGGGGGAGTTTGGATTCTACTCAGGTTTATACCCCATCGCATGGGTACAGGGCTGCCTGAAGTATGTAACCCTGGAGAAAGAAGGTCGATTTACTTGGCAAAGCACTTCTTCAAGCTGTTGGTTCGCTCAGTATATAACCCTCTTTTCTGTGGGATTTGTTCTTATGGGCGCTACCTCACTACAATAAAGCTCGTTCGCGTGTGATTTTTCTTCCGCCAAATGTGAGGACAGTCGCTATCAGAAACTCTGCGGTTTTCTATTCTTTAATGCTACATATTTTATTATGTTATTATTATGCTTTTATGCGTGATTGGCTACCTGAGTTATTCTGTAATGCC
Organism: Philopotamus ludificatus; assembly: GCA_022495035.1. Lineage (NCBI taxonomy): Eukaryota > Metazoa > Arthropoda > Insecta > Trichoptera > Philopotamidae > Philopotamus > Philopotamus ludificatus. The sequence goes on from JAGXCT010034802.1 coordinate 39,366, forward strand.
AATCAATGAAAATAAATAAATAACATGTTTTATAAGTACAACCATATCTCGTTTTACACGGTATCAAAATCATATTACAACAGCATTCACTGAAATTAAACCGTCAATTTTAAAAGCCTATTGGAAAGGAATATGGCCAGAATTTATAAAATGTATACCTCGCCCATACTCAGGAGTTATTTATTTATTATTTGTTGATCAAGAATTAGGCGAAGAAGAATTGATTACTATGGTAACTAAGACCAATAAATCGTATCTCGAAGTTGATATTAGTGTTATTGATGATTCTGACAAACCAAATTAATTAATTCACTTCGAAAAATATTGCTGAAGTTCTTAAATTAATCAATAAATATGCTTTAAAATATAAATGAGATTTAAAAAAATATTTGTAGTCAGTATCAAAAAATATACAAGGATTTAAACGAAAATATACCGCTAAAAATTATTATTTTATAAGGATAAATCCAGAGGAATCTGTTGCTAGATCTGACTTTAATAATATCGTTCTTGTGACTAATTCCAAACGAAAACATAGTTAGATTAGATATATAATATATTATAATAGTTAACGCCAAATCTCAATTTACACAGATGATATTTATTTTATTATTTTATATATAATGAAATATGTTTTTCATTTTATTACGCTTCATAGAAGCTTTCAAATTGTATCCTCTGCATCATTTGGAACTATTTATATGTAAACATATGACATTGAAAAGATTGCATTTTATTTATTGTGTATTATGACGATATTTTCAAGATAATTCTTAAAATATAAATCAACGATTTAGAGATTCTGAAATATTAATATTGACTTTAGCCTTTTCCACTTCGTTTTTATATATTTTTAGCTTCAACTAACAAATATTATTAGGATTTTTTTAAGTATGTTTTGTTTTTGAGAAATCAAAACATGACTCAAATGACAAATTATGCACAGGATTGTAAAAATATGGGAGAAAATGAATAGTTTTACTAACTGGCATTACTACTACAATGATTAACATTAAGAAATTTATTTCTTAATTTATTAGTATGATCATTAAATCTACATTTTAGAAAGTATAAAATTGTATGTGAATTATTTCATTTAAATTATATAATATTTCGTTTACGTTTCGCGCAAAAATAAAATTTCAGCGTCAGTTCTGCATTAGAAGAGGTGGAATCACTTTTAACATTATTTCATTTCCTCCTTTCTCCACAATTAATTCAATTTCCTGAACCTCCTGCAGGCCAGGTCAGCCCTCCACCCACCGACGACTTGAATACAAAATATCCTGTGAATGTTCGGCGGCACCGGGGACGCTATTTAAACGAATCCCTCGAATAATATAGATGATAAGATGAAAAAATTTATTCCATTACTCGAATTGGTCATTTCTCGTATATTTCCAGTAATTTTAACAAGATCTGGTCTATTACCACACGATGGCTGGACCGACCAGACCATGGCGCGACACGACCGATGGGCTCGCGACCACTTTAAAAAAGGTTTACTATGAATTTAGTATTATTTATTTTTGTTCATATCTTTTTTTCCGTTTCGGGGATAAAGGCGTGAAGATGCGACGGTCGGAGTAGTGCTTTGTCACCTCAACTTTTTAACTCTCCCTTTGTCTTTGTGACGGCTTTGTTTATGTTTCACTCCAACGCGTTCGCAACGCCTTTTTAAGGCTTTGCAAATTTTCCGGCGAAAATTGCTTTTCGCTTTTTTTTTAATACGAGAAGCCAACGTGAGGATGTACTCTTAGCCGTGATGAAACTAAAGATATATATTAAGGACGCTCGTACGCGATTTTATTGCTCGCGTGTCGCATACTATTATTTAAAGTATGATTATATTTTTTGTTGATCCCCATAAGTTGAGAATCACAATGGGTCGGGCACATCTGCCCTCTGTGCCGTTTTCTTTTGTCGTCATTTCGCCTTTTGTAGTCCTCCCGCCGCCTCCTTCTATCCTGACGCTTTTCTCCCTTCCGCTCTGCCCTCTCGTGTACATACAACACTTTGACGATAAAATAATAATATCAACCTATAACATCAGATCGTACCATGATTAACAATAAAAAATAATAAATAAATGTATTATATCCGCAATTTTACGCATCAGATAATATTCATAAATTTTCCAAAGAAAAGTTATTGCCGCCATGAATTTCTCATAGGCGTCTATATTCTATATTTTTTATCGCAGTTTTTTTATTCGTCTCCCATTTCTTTTTTCCGTCGCCATGTCTCTGGATTGAGCCCAAACTTTTATTATTGCCAGCCTGCATATAAAGAGCCATTTGTCGTTACGGTTTTCCCGTGTAATATGAAAACACATCAAAAACTTTCCCGACCGGTTAGAGAAAGAAACATAAATTTTATCACCCCTCCAGCCTTAGCCAATACATTGAAACTTTTTACTCTGGCGTGTGCTTCTCAACGCGTGGCAATGCCAAAATGGCGTCTATACAGAGTGTTTCAGAAATAGATCTTCTAAATTTAGAATTTTATTGAAAGGAATTTGGATCAACCTTAATATATACATATTCATAACATAAAACTGTCGTTTATTTTCGATATTTTATTATTACAAACATTATTTCTGGACATTATTCTTGGACTGTAAAATACCAGTCAACTTCATTGTATTTTTTTTCTTCATAATAATGCTTTTTATGGCACAGTTCCCACATGTAAAATATGTCAGTTTTGGTTTCTTGGCATTTAAATCGGGCGATAGAAAATTAGGCGATAGAAAAAAGTCAATAATATAATTTAATATATAATATTTCAATACAAAACCATTAAAATTTTCTATGAAAAGATGTGAAAATTCAACAAACTGATGTTAAAGATAAAAGAATAATTTTTGAAAAATGTAAATCAATGGCAGATTTCCCCTGGGGCCTCATTAATTCATAACAAAAATAATTAAGACTATTTTCTAATTTAAATTCTTTTAAATTGGCAAATGAATAACATCAGCTATGTCATGTTTATGAGGTGGCTATTCTAACGTTCAAATTTCAAACCATATGCACTGATTGTTCCGCAGATCATGATCTATGGTTTCAGGCGATGCAAGGCCCTCGGCATTTTTCAAGAAATAATAAATATTTGTATCATCGATATTGCAAATATCGATCATCTAGAACAGAGGTTCCCAATCTTTTTCGGTTTTCGGCTCCCTTAAAACATCAGATTTTTCCTCGGCTCCCTTAATACATGAGATTTTTTTCAAAATTGTTGATTTTCTTAAGAAAAACGAGCGCAAAATGATAACCCAAAAATTTCGAGAATTGGGAATTCCAACAAATTTGCCGAATTGTTTAATTGAAATATTTCGCGGCGCCCTTATAAGGGCACCGCAGCTCACACTTTGGGAAACCCTGATCTAGAAGCTAATTAAAAAAATAACAAACATCAGAAGCAGCCTTTGAAAAAACGGGTATAGTTTTGGGTAGTGAAAATATATTTTAAGGGTAGAGGGCCTCAAAATTGTATTGTGCCTGGGGTCTCGAGTGCTAAATCCGCCACTGATATAAATAATTTAATTATATAAATATTCATGAGAAGTATAATAGGCACAAGGATTTTTCAGCACTAGTGCTGAAAACAAATGCTTTATTCCTGAATGTTGAAGTGAAATTAAATTTGTATGCTCTCTTTGGTGAAAGTTTTAAATAATATGTCGACAATGGTTTGATGCAATTATTACGATACGTGGTTGATAGATGTTAATAAAAATCGCCGAGCCCCAGTTTGGATATCGCTGGAGATTTGGGTGCAGGGAAAAAGATGGCCGCTCCTTCAGTCGGTGGCAGCGAGCGCCACTAAATGGGAATTAAACGACCAAAGTGAATCTGCGCATTTATATGGAGTTGTAGGAGCGCGGATCAATCCGCCACACCTGCTCTCTTATTTGCCACAGGATGGCTATGAAGCTGTACGCCCTTTTTTAAAATATTACATTATGCCATCCATCGTAAACGGTGACGGCGTATGCGAAATTCGAATACTTTTTTTATATAAATTTTCATCTACTCTTAATTGGCAATGCTCAATTTTTAATGAATACTATTCTGGATTTTCACATTAATATAAAATAATTAAATTTGCAGTTAATTTTTCAGCATTTTCCGTCGTCGTTTATACAATATCGACTTATTGTATATTTATTTATTGATATAAAGCGTGACGAAATAAATATTTATTATATATTATAAATTATGGATATTTCGGCAATAGGCTGTGGTTTTTATTCGGCGCAAAAGTAAAGCAGACGAGCGTCGGGTTAAAGCTGAAACTACATGGCGGAGGCGGCAGGATCAGCGAGACACTGATTAATGTCTTTTAAATCCGCCGGTTTAATCCGTCCCGCTCCGACCTGTACTTCACGGGGCTTACCCGTGGGGGGTGGGGCGCTCCGCCCCCCGACGCCCTCTCGGGCTGCGCCGCGCGCGCTCGCCGCGAATATTCAATAATCACGGCAGCGGCACGCTGCTAACTGATGACGCCCCGGCCCCACCCCCCGCCAAATTATTCAATTATTTGACAGGTTTTGTGCAGATTCTCAGTCTCAAATGGGAGAACGATGAGCTGGTGTATAGAAATGTATGTATCTGCATGTAATCTCCTAAAACAGGGAGAGAAACGGATACATTGTGGAAGGCCGCATTCAAGAAACAAGTTTTAAATACTCCTTTAGATGGACAGCTGTTCTAAATACTATAAAGACTTGATAGATGAATAGCATGTAAAACGAAGTAGTTCTACAGCTTCCACACTAGTGTGTAGCTTGGGATACACCGTTCTACAATTAATAGTAAAAGACAAAATAAAAGCAAACGATTTCTGAATAGAAAGAAGCTCCACTAGTTCATGGAATATTGCGATTCCGTGCGGCCATGGAATGGAAGAATTGTTTCTTTTATCTAAAAAAAGATATAGTTTACCACAAGAATCAGCATGAACATTCTAAAACGTAACGTATATTTCCATAAAAATGTCTTGTTTTTACGAGGTTTTATGCGTTTGCGTATTCGACTTTTTTGGATTCATATTTAGTATTTTTAATGCGAATCTTTTTCTGGTGCTACAAGATTTCTCCAGCAACTAGTTTTGGTCACAACTTATTCCAGGACGCATTTATAGTGGATTGTATTTCTTTGACAGATGCTGAAACAATTTCTACACAATTTTCGAATAGAAATTGTATTCTAAGCTTCTGGAATTGTTAAATTCTTATCAAGATCTATATTTTCGTATATTTTATTTAATATTCGACGAATATAATACGCTTTAAATGTTAAAATTATTCCTTGGTCTATTGACTGAATTAAAGACATTTTTTGACAGTTTTTTTTAAACCTTTCGGATGTCCTAGTCTAGAATCAATAATATTTTAAAAGCGATATTCTTTTCCATTACGTAAGTTTTCGGATCCGGTATCATCACATGTGTTAAATGTCTTTAAAAATAGTAATTCTAGATCTATATTATTTATATAAACAGGTAAATTCTATTTGCCATATACTTACAATATTCAAAGGTTTAACCCTTTCCACTGTCCATTTTTAGTTGAATCTATGAGTTACTCTCATTATATTTTTTTTACAAATTTATTAAAAGAGATATTCATTGGAAAATAAATAAGAAGCAACTATAGGGTTTGATCAGATATCCGATTAAAAAAAGTGACTCGGAGCATTATCCACAGTAATGGAGTTTCATGTTTTATGGTAATGTTTTACGATTGGACATAAATATCTAATAAACCTTTAGAAAAATGTGATTCATGATTTCCCATTAAATTTCCTAATGTTATGGCTTCAAGAAACCGCGTTAATCGAAAAAGTTCTAACCGAAGCCTTTCTGTAAAAATTTAGTAATTTCATGGAATATTTTAAATTATTATTAAATACACTTTTCCTTGTTTTTTTTATGGAAATATATTGTTTAACTAGCTCTGAGGTTTCAATCATCAAAGAAAAAAATTACATCAGCACTTGATTAGATAATTTCCCCAGAATGTCCGAGATTTGTTTAAACACATTTTATTTGTATTTTAATCCTTTAATCGCCCAGCCCATTATATTGATTTTTTACCGTACGCCGTATAAACTTCAAATAAAATGAAACGGCTAAGCATATCGACACGATAACAATCACATTGCCTTCAAAAGATATCCCTGCATTAATTTTCATTTAAAAATATCATATTTATTCAAAGATAAATTCGTAGTAGCGTTTGCCGTGGCGCTGGTGATTAGACGATTTCCCGTGCCTGCACGCCGTGGCGTCTAAACGGTTAAAAAGACATTTTATTGATATTTTTTTTCTACGAAGCACTATTGGCGTTTATTTCCTTCAGCGATTTTGACTTTATCTTACTAGTGTTAAGATCACTTTCTTATGTATTTGTTTCATCTTTGGGAATTAAAATAAGTATCAGGTTGATATGTTCGGCAAATATGGAAGCTGAAACAATATAACAGTTTTTTTTTAATCAAAACTTATTTTCACGAATAAATATTGTCAAACACATCAAAAGATGTTAAACCTTTTTGACTGTCAACAATATAATGAGCATTCGATATGGCTACCAATATCAAAATAAGTCATGGACAAGTGTACCAACACAAATTTTGTGTATTTTAGTTCATCCATAATTGCAACAAAAGTCAATTAAATATATAACGGACATGTTTCAAACTTACAAATATTTTTACGCATTTTCCTGTATGATTCAGTAAATGTATTAACATAAAAAAATAATTTTAGAACCCTTTGACTCAATCAAGCAAGGAAGAATGATTAATTGTACTGATAAAATGGATCCCATCTGTTGAAATAGTTTGTTCTGTAAAAATTTCGCATTTTATTTATATTTTATGATTTATTTAATAAAAAAAGTTATTTCCCATCTTTAGCTTTTGCTATATTATTTAATTTATTAAACTCTGGTTAAATCCTATAGATGTATTCATTCGATCCAGCAACGGATTAATGTCGAATATTCCGGCTCCGTACATTATCGCAGCCATGAAATTTAATCGCACGTTCGCCACTTTTATGCGAATCCCTCGTTTCGAAATCTCAATAAATATTATTGCCACTGTAATGGGACACTTACACAATATCCTAGTAAGTTACTTTCCTTAAATTGTTTATACATCTACTCCATCCGTATACACGGAGGCGGAGTATTCTCCCGGGGAAGGAATAAGGCGTGAAGCATCAATGCTTGGTGCTTAGACCGTGCTTTTCCGTCCCCTAATTTGAATACATTTACATAGGCCAGATCCTGCAGGCTCACAAAACCCAACCCCTGAGTCGGCATATATGTACCTGCAGGGACAAAAGCCACGAATTCCAAAACCAACGACAATATTAAATATATTTAAATAATATATCATTTTAATAAATATCGATAAACACATATACCACAATGATCGTGAAAACTTTATAAATGATATTGTTTTTTAATGATAAACAATTGCAAATGTTTGACGATCGCTGGTATACGCAGGTCTCAGTGTGGGATCATGAAGTTTATTTACAAATTTAAGCCAGCCAAGGGAAATAAGTTTTAAGTGCATATTCACATCGCATGCCGATTATTAAATTTGCGAGTCGCTATTTGAATTTGTTTTACTTTCATCGACTTAACTATGTGACATTTTATTTGGGATGAAGTGTTCGCTCTGATATCGAGCGTGATTCATAGTGCTGTGTTTACTTCGGTGCGAGCGGGGAAAATGTCAATCTGAAATGTTTGTGTGAAAATTCAATCAAGGAAACACTTTTCCATAACGATAAAATACGGCGGGGAGAAACAATCGGAAAATATTTTCGTATACAGGGTAGTTGCTAAAACGAAGAAAATATTTTTAGATAAAGTACGTTAATTAATGTTAATGCCGACGTTTTTGAAGGGATAATGCATGGGGTTTATATACATTAATTAAAACATCAATTTACATTTCGCATAGCTTTATGGGGTTATGCATGTTATTAACACATAGTATGATGTTAAACCATTTTCTAATAGAATTTACAATAAATTGTCTTTTTACGCGGATTAATAAAAAATATAAACAATTATTCCTAATTTTTTTCTTGATTTTACAATGCTAATAATTCATAGAATCAGTGTTATGGCTTGTAGGTAACGTGCATATAATTTCGGTAAGGTAAATTAATCGCGACTGAGTTGAGTTACTATGAATTCAGGGAATTATTTATAACACTGGTCATGGGGTATGTAAAGTGACCCATTCATTACCTCCACATGTTTTATAAAAATATTTATGTAGGTAGATTGACGTATCCTTAGTTGAATAAATAATTATAAAACAAATAATTTAAACTTCAATCCAACTGAAATAATATTAAAATGAACCAGTGTCGTGATTTGACACTGTTGGGAATTTTAGTATAAGCGACATGCATCTTTAGAATCTTTATCGAATCTTTATATGGATGGATAGAGCTTTGGAAACTTTATGTTATCTCATCCATCTATCGTAGTCAAATAAATAATTTAAATAATGTAAAAAAAGGATTGTTGATTGATTGAAGAATTGTAAGTATTCATCTGGTGCCATTGAATTTCGCGAATATTTATTGTAGCCGACTACAAATTTATCTATTTATTTACTAACTTACCAAATCATAAAAAAAACAGGGACTCAATTAGCCGTGCCGATATGGGAATGTTGGGTACCCTAAGTTTTTGATTTTTTTCTATTAATATTAATCCTAAAGAATAAATAATAATTGTTCTTTATTGTCTGTAGTTCAAACAAAAAACGATTATTTTTTCTCGCTCGTATCCGGTACGATGTGCCAAGTGCAAATGACACGTGCTACGAGAGCTCAGTCTGCGGCGAGACATGGCCGAGAGCCTTGTCGTTTGCGCGTCATATCGACTAGTTAAATTATCCAAAATATCTATCAAATTATGAAGGATATCATGAATAACTATTTTTATTCTTAGAATAATCCATTTTTTTTTAAATGGCAAGGTATTGATGAAGAATACCTCAATATCTTGACTTGAAGTGCTTGGGGTATGTGCGATACCCCCTTCGGGTGACACGATTTTTTTCGAGCCGCCGTTACGATGAGTTAAAAAGCCGTTTGTTTCCGTCGTTTTTTTTTTAATTTTCGATACAGCTACGAGTTATTATAATTATTTTTTAAAGGCTTTTATTTTGATATTTTTTAATGATTCAGTCAAGCTTTTCGTTCCGACAAAAATTACGTATTTTACCGTTTTTCGGTTTTATGTTGGCATTATTTTTGTGCTTTTAGAGTGAATTAAAAGAATTGATTAATTTGATGAAGATTGTGTCTCAATACAGTCAACCCTCTTATAACGCTCTTTGCTATAGAGCAGCGTATGCGATGGTCCTTCATTTAATGCTCATCTCGGGGCTATATGCGGGTTGATTGTTCTAAAGGACATCGATTAATCAACTCCCAGGACGTCGATAGATTAATCTAGTTAACATAAACTTCTTTCGTTTATTAATACATAATTATTATACCTTTATAAAACGTATATTTCCAGTTTATCACCCTTATGTACTAGTGTTATTAATTTATTGGTATTTCACATATATCCTGTATACATTTTTATTATACAAATATATTACAGATAGCTAAAAATATAGAAGGCAGCACGTAGATATATGTGCTATGGGTAGATGAACCAATATTTTACGGTGGCAATACTCAGAAATGGATGGGAATAAATTGGAGACAAAAGAAAATGGCTTTTGTGGGAAACATTACGATGTTCAACGTCTCTTTTATCTCATTCCCTTTATTTCGACTCGGATCGTAAACCCACATTCGGTCTATGGGACAATTTTCATTTTATTTGCCGTGTACTTTTTAGTATTGCTTGTTGGTAATGTTTTATAATAAATGTATTATGGAACGAATTCGCGCTGGAAATTTACTTCTTTACATTCTCGACATGCTAATTTTTGTAATGGCGCATACGAATTGCGAAACACGAGACGCGAGACGCAAAAATCACATAGAAAGAAATAAAATAAAATAAAAAACTCGAATAAAATTCAATCAATTCATTACCGAGGGGTTACAAAGACAGACACCCTTCGAGTTGTTCGTTCGCCAATTTCTAACATCGCCCTATCCATTATAAATTTGGCATGTCACTAGCATGCAAAATCAATCAATTAGGTCGTTGCCAATTTTTATGACGGTGTATTGATAATAGACAAACAGTGTCACGTGGCCTGCGGATGCTGGACAGTGCCGTCAATGGCAGCCGCCCCTCGTCAGGTGGCTCTCCGCCCCTCTCCTAATCGAGTCATAGAGCGTGAAATATTATTTATTGCTCCAGGTAAATCTGTCTCTGGCAACGTTGTGTTTTGACAGGCAATGTCACAGACACACTGCCACCACCCGCTACGACAACAATGTAAAATTATTATATTAATAATTCTGTGCTTGTATAATCCGCGTGATATGCATGGGGGTGGCGATACATGCCAAATATCTATTTTTAGAATTAAAATAGCAATTAAAAGAAACGCGTCTCTCTAATATTGAGGTATAAATTGCACCCTGCATGTACGTGTAAAATAGCAATTAAAAGTAGGTACTTAAATTTGTTAAAACAAAACAAATACAAATTAAAAAAATTATGTAAATACATTATCCTCGATTTACACGGTAGAAATGTTCCAAAAACGTGTTAAAAAAACACCGAGAATATACATAACCATAGAAAACGAAATAAAACAGACCTGAATGTAGTTCAAAATATATTGATAAGTTTAAAAAAACACGTTATTCCAAGAATGTAATTTATTATTATTATAAAACAACCCGTCATAGCTTGGAGGTAATTAGAATCAAATTATGATTGTTATAGTTAATTGCCAATAAGCGCAGATAGTATTCAGATGGGTGACCATTCTGAATACTTCTGAGTGACGCTGGTCAACAGAGGGGTGGGATGAAGGCTGACGACCTTCATTTCACAAAAATATAATTGTCAAAAATATAAGCTGGGAAGCGGGCAGCAGCGCTCTTCAGTATAAAAAATCACTGCGGTGCAGAAGGCAACGGGAAACCACTGCACTATATATTCCTATGAAAACCATTTCCATGGTCCTCCATAAGAGGAATCATGCACATGGTCACGATCCTCAGAAATGAGGGAAAGTGGATTAATATCATATATAAAAAAAAAAAAAAAAAAAAAAATATATATATAATAATATGTAATCGCTTCACGACTCAAAAAAAAAAAAAAAATAAATAATTATTATATGATCAACTCTTTTTTACACGATTCACTAAAAGGAACATTTTCTGTATTTTAATATCACATCATACTTGTCGTTAGTATTTTTTTTCTTAAAATAGATGGTTTGTGGGTAAAATATTTGGGGGTGCTGCAGAATATTAAATATTATAAAGTAAAAATACTACTTAATATTAACACTAATAAAATAAATGCCATGCGGCACGTTGGCTCAAAGAAGTTGTGAGTCAGTACGACTGCATTCCAGTGAGTCAGTAAGACTGTACCGATTCGCAGTCGCGACACGGCCTCTAGCGGCGAGACCCCCCGCACTCCGCTACCGGCCCGCATCTGTCCAATACCCGACGCAGATAGCGCTCTTGCACTACATCGCAAGGAATAACACTGCCCGCGTAGCCCGACCAGATGAATAAATATAAATTATATTTATATTTTCCTATACATAATCAATACACAAATATATATAAAAATATATTTTCTCTTAATTTGCTTGGGGGTGCTGCAGCTCCGCAGTTTATATGGACGAGCCGCAAGGAGTATATATTAATAATATTAACATTTTGTATAATTTATTTATTGGGTTTTCGTTTTTTACACATTTTTTAAAATAACACGGTTTTTTAAATTTATCTAGCCAATGTTTAAATTTTGTATGAATTCTATTACTATTTTACACGGTTTTTGGCGGAACGTATTTATCGTGTAAAAAAGAGTTGATCGTGTATATTTGTACACATGCAATTAAATTTTCATTTTCACATTTTTCGCTGTTGTCTTCTAGACAAAAGTTTACTTCTTTTTTATTTTACAAATATCTAATTTCTTCGACGAAGAATTTACTCGGATTACTTGTGTTAACTTATATATTTTTGGTGATCATATGTTTGTGATTATAGATAAATATGTTTTATTTCTCGTTTTAAGTTATTGAAACATATTCAACACTGGGTTTGATATTTAACACCATATTATGAAGACTTGTTTTTATCCTTTCTTCTCTTAAAAATTAAGTTTTCCCAGAGATGTACTTAGTGTTCGTTCCCTAGGATAATTATATATTTTCATAGCTTTTTACGTTATTATATTAGTTTCGATAGGAATTATTTTTTGTGAATAATCTTCGATCCAGATATTAAGAGCTTTTTCACAGATTCAATTATAAAGTGAATTTAGAAAAATATTTTTCTTCCGTGGTTTTAGTCAACCCCGCGATAGTTTAAAACTCCGCGTAAATCAAGGGATAGATGTATAAATTTAGGCTCTCCAGGATTCTCCAGGTGGAGCCCGTGGTGGTCTTTACTTGATCGCTGCAGCGGGTTAGAGCCCTACCCCTTCCCCTGGGCCCTTGTACGTTTCCAAGCACAACGAGCTTCTCCAAGCTATCGTTTCTTTTAGCCCAAAGTATCGCAGAATCCTTTTTGAACACTGTGTTGAAAGTCGATCGTCTTTTTCGTTCCCCATTTCTTTTAGGTCAGACACGTTTGTGCATTTAGTTGTCTATGATATTATCAGCAGACGTCGCCAGCACCACATTTCAAAAGCATCATTTTTCATTCTCGTGATTGCCTTTATGGTCCAGGTTTCTACGTGGTAAATCAAAATTGAGAATACCATACTCTGGACTAACATTTTTTTTGTCTTTATGGATATCCCCCTGTTTTTAGTAGGGCTCCACGATATAGTAATTCTTCAACTCACTCCAAATTCGGAAGATTAAGAGATCAGGATAGCTGATTACTTCTGTCGATTATCATCAGCTTGATTTTAGTAATATTGATCTCGGTCCTAGTTTTTTACTTTCGCAGACAACTCTTTTGAGCAGATCGGCCATTCCTTCTTTGTTGGTGGCTATCAATGTCGTATCGTCATCATAGCTTAGATTTCATTTTTTTTTGTCCGCTATTTTAAAACCGCCTTCCCAGTTTTCTATTTATCTTTTCTATGACATTTATCTTACTTTAATAATTCAACATGTTTATACAATTTCACATGAAATGTCAGGAAATGATAACGTGGGTATAAAGAATTAATTCTGGAAACATTGATCTGAAAAATGAACCTGAAAGCGGACGCCACAGTCAAGTGAATGAACTGGCTATGGAAGCAGAAACCACAGCAAAGCCAACGATATACTTTCGTCAAATGATTTAATAAGATCGATGTATCCTGGTCTACTAAAGATGTCTTAAAATATCAGAAAAAACGAAAGACGGAACGTTACAACAAATTAATATATGGATTATTACAAGAACTTTTGATTTGGGATTTAATTACTGAAGAATAGAAATTGGTTCTATAATCGAACGTTTAACAAAAAAAACAGTGGCGTAAAAGGAATAATTTATTTTATGTCAATAGAGGTCAGATCTAGGGAAAAACTCTAAAATAATAATAAAATACGAAATTAATTCTGGGTACTAATAATATTATTTTATACCTTCTAGTTTTTATTAAACCATACAATAAAAACTGTAAACATAATAATAGTCATTGTAATCTTGCATGTGGTCGAGGAGGACATATTTTTATTATTTATGGAATGTGTTAGAATAATTGAAGAGTACTAAAATAATTGGCGGCATTATCTATCGAAGGTGGCAATTAGATGACCCTGATGATTAACCATCAAGTGCGTAGCTCACTTATCTTATTTCAGTCGAAGTTCACTATATAACAATAATATATTATTTTTATCCAAAAAAATATGGGCTTTTAATGATTCGGTTTGTAGATACATATTTATCGCTAAAAACGTAGAGTTCTTTCGCTGTACTAAATACTCCATCATTACAGATTGTTGTTATCTATTGATACAAGGCTAATATTTTATAACATTAGTAAATGCAAATATTTTAGTATATATTAGTAATGATATTTATTGAAAGTTTATTTATTTGACGAATTGAAAAATTTGCAAATCCCATGCTGCAGACGATTTAATCTGTCTTTGTCTCACGCCACTCATACCTGTCAAAAATCTATCGAATCTGAATATAATAAAATGTTATTTATTTTTCAGCCGTGCAAAACGAGCGTCAGCCTAGAAATACGGCGACCATACGTCCCGAAGCATTGCGGGACATGGGCCAAGAGAGAGCGCTGCGAGAGGCCGCCGTCGCCGTCGGCGTCTTTGGGTAAATATATTAAATATGTATATGTAAATAGATCAGGATCGAATCGGAAAATCGCTCCTGTTTATTTCACTGATGTTGATACATGTATGTGGGTAGTGTGACTATGTAGTTACGGTCTGGTGGGTTCAGTTTCAAGCATCAATTCCGCTAAAGGTTGGATGATCAAACGTGTTAAGCCGTTTTACGCCTTGCTTGAATTGGCAAACGGGATATCTTGACTAGATTTCACATGACATACACACATATTCAATGTTCTGAAACAAACAATTAGAATCCAATGCTAGTTAACATATCCTTAGAAGTTTTCCAGTGTACACGGAGAACGATGCGCCATTCTCGAGGCGCTGCAGTCGACGCGCTGACTCACTAACGTAAGCAAAAAATCATGTACAACCGATTCTCATTTTGCACGGGTGATATTGTTCCAAAAACTACCGTGTAAAAAAATATTAGGATCATATAAACATTGAAAAAAGGCTATATTTCTAATATACTTGGGATTTTGATTCAATATGTTATAAACACAAATTTAAATGATTTTTATAACGGACCTTGCAAAAATCTCTCATTGCTATAAATATTTAGTGGTGAAATATTATTGAAATTAATTGAATAATATAACATTTTGTCAAGAATAATATTGTAAATTTTCCGGATGATTATTATCGTTCTCTAAATTTTTTGAATATTTTTTAATGTGTATATATTAGTTGGTCCATTTTTTGAACCGTGTAAAAAGAGAATCTGGTGTATTTAAAAATAACATCTTCATTTATATTTTGATTATCGTCATTTAATAATTTCGCATATAAATATATAATCTAATTTTAAAAAAATAAGCATAAAGATAACAATATTTCTATAAATATTCTATAAAAAAATAATTTATCTAAATATATTTATTGATTTTTGAATATTTCACATATAATATTTTGTATTTTTTAACTAATCAATATGACGCGTAAATAACAACGCCTTCAGCGATGTCTCGCCGCAGACTGAGCTCTCGCAGCACGTATAACTCGCACGTTTAACTCGCGCACATCATATCATACGGGATGCGAGCGAGAAAAAACATCGCGCCCGTGGCAACAGCAGCGAATATTCTTATTTTTATTTTATTTCTCAATTCGGCACAGTTGAAATCTATTTTTTTTAATGATTTGCAATGACGTCTCTCTTAACTATTCCAGAACATCTGCTGTGGATAAAAAATATTGGCATCAACAGTATTTGTAATACACTACGTTTCTTAAATTATCAAAAAGCTATGTAAAATTTTAGTAAAGTAAAAGTTCCCTTTTTTACTAAAATAAAAGTAAAAAAAACATTTTTTTGTTAATATAGAAGTACGCCTGGACGATTTACAATAATTTTGCATATTGCTCATAGGTTCATGTTTTAAATAAAACGATACTTTCAATAGTATTCGTTCACAGTTATAAAAAAAAAAATATTTTTTATAATTATTACCCATCATTACTCAGATAAAAATATTAAGTTAACTTAAAACTTGCAATATCAATATGATATTATTGTAGGTCAACTCTTCTATAGCGCCCTTTACTGAAGAGCGGCGTACGATGCAGTCCCTATATAGCGGTTCCTCTAGAACGCTGTTTTTTATAAAACCCAAGATTTTTAATGGTAAAATTTCGGCAATACTCTTTGGTTGACAAAAATGTCTGAAAGAAATCAGGATTTCTTTCAATTTACAAAATATCTAGCCCAAAATTTTGTATGGATGCTTGGTTTTGTATAGCGCGGGATTCTAGAGCGTGATTCCTATCTCGGTCCTATAGGAGAGTTGGTTGTATTTTAAAAGTAACATTCACGATATAATTTAACATTATTTCTACATTTATCGAAAAAAATAATATAAGGTAAATCGGAAAGTAATGCCATTTTTTTAAATTTTTAAAACACTATACAAATATTACTGTACAAGATAATTTCCACTTTTCTCTATAATCTTTTTAATCCAAGTGTTTTTTAACGTCTTCTACTGAAGCAAAAGTTTTTTATAGCGAATGCTTTAACCCTTTATAGGGCAAATTAATTAATTTGGATTTTTTTTTATTTTTTATTGTTATTGACAATAAGTAGTGTACAATATTTATTGTCAATAACAATAAATTAACCAAAAAGCTTTCTGACAACATATTATGTTATTAAGGTTGACATTTCATAGGCGCTCATGGAACATAGACCTTAAAGGACTGGTTAATATATTAACCAATTTCAACCTTTGCCCCATATAGGGTTAAAGATTTCAAAAAAAATATAATCGTAAATTATATAAACTTAAAAGCGCAATATATAAGCGAATAAGGTATAAGGTAACTCCCTGATTTTTTCCTGTGTGATTCTTGGGTTATCATGTTGTTTATTTACCAAAACTGATTTTGGTAAGTAACAACTTTTGGTCAAGAACGCTTTTTTAACAGTTTCGCCTTCAATCTTTCTAATTAAGCACAATACACTTCGGATGTAAGTGTTTATCCAGGTTTTAATCATTCAATATAAATTACGCCCAAAATATCCCACTAAAAAAAATCTTTTTTAAGGATAATGATCGTCGAGGGATTACAACTGGTACTTGATTTGTAGAAAGCCATTTTTATTTCATCACCAGTAAGAATCTTTCTCAGAAAATAATCGGTCTCGTTCCCAAAAAAGAGCAATGAACAGATAGTTATCCTTTGTTTCAGCGTTGTTAACGAAAGTTTGCGGAAAATGGTCTTGTTCTGTTAACCAGGGACAGCTTTTTATCATTTCAGGAGTCATCCATATCTATTAAATGTTTGAACCATCTATGTCATTTTATAACGTCTCCATAAATTTTGCAGATAGTCTCGTTAGCTTAATTTGGCTTAAAGATGTCAAAATTTTTGCATGTTTACTCGACGGCAGTCGGTGACATGCTAACTGATAAATAATCATATTTTTTTAAGATAAAAACGTATTTTTTCATAGCTTACACGTGTCGCCGCCACTATGATTAATTTTAATTTTTAATTTTTTGAACGAGTTGAGTGTCCTCACCAACACAATCACAGATTAATGGCGGCTCCTCCGCTCGTCTGAAATACTGACTGAACAGCGTCGTTCTATGATCCTCCGTCACACATGGCCGGTCGGGATCAAAGCTGATCGTGGCTACGTGACAAAGGGTGCTTCCACCTGACTCGGTCGGTTACAGGTGGCTCGCCACCGGCGCACTCACCCTGACACAAAGACCTGCCGGGTGAAAGAGCAATGTTGTTTACTTTATCACACTGCGATCCATATCTGACTTAACACGGGCCTCCTCTGCCCGAAAATATCAATCGAATCAAAATTTGCCATATGGGTTTAGTTATTCTTTCGTCCCTTTTTGGCTCAAAGGATTGACTTCTATATGCGTATTCGTGTGTGTTTGGGGATTATTTTTGATTGATATTTTGCATTTATAGGCCTCCCGTGTCTCTGGCGTTGCTATCGCCGAGCAGATACGGTCCGTTGGTATCGGGAGGGATGGAATCTGCTTCTCCGGCGTCGGGAATACCGAGAACGCCGTTGCCAGTGCAGCCTCCGCCTCCTCCGCCGTCTTCTTCTCCACTGTCGAGTCGCAGTCACTCCCCGAGCAAAGTGGACACTGGCGATGACGGTAATGTACTTAAATATATTAAATATATATTTATATATAATGCGCAAGGGACAAAGTTATGTGTTATGAATAAAGGATTACACCAAGCACCTGAGTTTGCTGGATTAAGGGACTTTGGGACTCGGAGCGGGTATAAATCCCTAATTGCTCCCGAGGGACCGATGCGGCGTAAACTGTGCTGCCGTAATATCAAGTGTTGCCCGTTTCATTCTAATAAAATATAAATTTTCAGACGACAGCATAGACGTGGACGTCACAAATCCAGAAGAAGGAGGTCCGTGGAGAGAGCATGCGATACTGGGACCCGGCCCGATTTTGGGTCCTCTGCAAGGATCTGCGTTGGCTCAGGAAGCCGCGCATGAAACGTCAGCACGTCTATTATTCATGGCCGTGAAATGGGCTAAAAATTTACCATCATTCGCCAGCCTGGCGTTCAGAGATCAGGTAAATATTACAATAAAAATATCCAACATCTACGAAGTGATGCTGAAGTATCATATTTCAGGTGATATTACTCGAAGAGGCTTGGGCAGAATTGTTTTTATTGAATGCCATCCAATGGTGCATGCCTTTGGAAGCTGGCGGTGCTCCATTATTTTCTTGCGGACAAGATGGTGCTCAACCAGGGCCAGGACAACCTGGTCAACAGAGCCATGCGCGGGATTTGCGCATTCTTCAAGATACTCTTGCACGTTATAAAGCAGTTCTGGTAGATCCGGCTGAATTCGCTTGCATGAAAGCAATCGTGCTTTTCAGATCTGGTTAGTATCAAAAATCTGCATTATCATCGACTCTGTGATATTAATTAAATATGTTTTTAGAAACTCGAGGATTAAAGGAACCCTTGCAGATCGAGCACTTACAAGATCAAGCTCAAGTTATGTTGCTTCAGCATGCAAGAGCTTTGGCACCGGGAAGACCGGCTCGTTTCGGAAGATTGCTTCTTCTACTTCCGTTGCTCAGAGCCGTTCCTGCTCCAAGATTAGAAAGACTATTCTTCTCGCGCACAATCGGTGCTACGCCAATGGAAAAAGTTTTGTGCGACATGTACAAAAATTAAATATGAACAATCTTCACACAATATTATCAACGATCAAAGTCTCATTGTACAATAGATGCAGGTATATACAATAGATACTTTTTGGCAACGAAATTGCACGTATATATATATATATATATATAATAAACAAAAAAAAATAGTAAATCTAAGGCGTAATCAATATGAGTGTTGTCAAATTTGTTTTCGTGCCCATTGAGCTTCTAGTCATACTATAATAAAGATTTATGTTTTACGAAATGTGTTCAAATTAATAAAAATAATTTTAAAAAAAGTGACATCTATATATGAGAGCATTATTTGAAAATAATCTAAAGGTTCGATTATATGCTAATACTAAAGTGTATATTATTTTATAGATGTCAATGATGTATAAATAAATTTATTATATTTAATCATATATTTGCACGGTTTCGCATTTATGATCAACGCACTTATTCTAAGCAAGTTTTATTTGAATAAAAAAAAATATTTAACTGTAAAAATTATAAATATATATATGTATAATTTGTATGTGATATTATTGTTAATATTTTTGAAAATATATTTAGCGTGAAAATGTTTGTTAATTTAGGACGTTTAATTGTGTACATATAAATAATATTCATATAGATTTTTTGTACATTTTATTTATTATGTGGTAAATTAAACAATAAAATGTAAATATATCGAATGTGTGTCATATTTGGGTTTTTCATTTATTTTCCTGTGAATATATGTGTATGTGACGATTTCCTTTGCAGTGATATTTTTAAAACATCACAATTAATTGATCTTCACTTTAAAACTATAGTTTGAAACTGTATTATTCTTTTAAAAACGCTTGTTGATTATTTGCATTAGTACTTAAAAATGTAGAATACATCACAACACATCTTATTGACCTATATAATTCTATTTTATTACTAAGAGCTTAAATAATTTTTCAAAACGCTGCATATTTAAGTACTGATTATCGATCCCTTAAATATATTTCTATTATGACTTCGCGCTCAAACAGTCCTTTAATTTTAATTCATAACCCTGCAAATATGTCTTTATATGTTTAATCTGAGCTAAATTGTAGCCAAAACTGTAGCTAAATATTGAATTTACCTACGAAACGTATAGGTTCTTTATTTATTTTATTACGATGGATAAATGGCATAACAGAAAGATACCAAAGCGTCATTTATCCATATAAAGATTTGATAAAGATTCTAAAGACTCTAAAGATGCAAGGGGAATGAGTCTCTCACATTAATATTCCCCCAAGTGTCAAACCACGGCACTGTTTAATTTTAATATTATTTCAGATGGATTGAAATTGATATTATTTGGTTTTTTTTTATAATTATTTATTTAAGGAAGGATAGATGTCATTAAATTAATTAATTCCAACGCGCCAAACTACCTACATACATATTTTTATAAAACAGGGGAGGTAATGGGTGTCTTCCTCTTACATACCCTCTGACCAGTGTTATAATAAAGAATTCCCAGAATTCATAGTTTTCGTCTGACACTTATCCGACTATGTATTTACTTAAGCTCGCGGTTAATTTGCATTATCGAAATATATGCATTTTACCTATAAACCATAACACTGGTTTGTATAATATATTCCAATACCACACTATATATTCCAATTAATCTTTTACGGGAATATTCAAACACTTATCGTAAGCGTGTATGATGAATTGAAAAATGTCACACCGGGATGACCATATTGATGCGACCAAACACGATAATAAATACATATAATCTTTTAATTAAAATTAAATAAATTTTCTTCAGCTTGTGGTGAAGATAGGGTATATTAGGTACCCCAAGTTTTTTCTCTCTCGAATAACTCTTTTAATATAAATCCTACATACCACAAACCTATTGTATTTGTCTAAAAAAGTCTAAAGAATAAATATTATAAACAATAATTATACTTAATTGTCTACAATTTCGAAAAAAAATAAAAATAACAATATTCTCAGCTGTTATCACGCGCGCAATGTTTTTTCTCGCTCGCATCCGGTTCGATGTGCCGAGTACGAGTGAAACGTGCGAGTGACATGTGCTGTGAGAGCTCAATCTGCGGCGAGTCATCGCCGAGGGCGTTTGATATTTATGTGTGACGTTGACATGTTAAAAAATGCAAAATATCGATCAAATTATGAAGCATATCATTAATAACTATTTCTATTCTATTATATTTAAAAATGACAATATATTGATGAAGAATTCATCAATATATTAAAATGAAAAACTTGGGGTCTCTGAGATACTCCTTCAATAGACGGGGCTCTTTTCGACCCCCCCGTGATGGATGTGTTAATCTATTTATTTATAATATTTTTAATGTATCTATAGATCATAAAAACATATAGGTCTAATCTTTAGTTAACCTAGCCGCGCCGATGGGGTATATTTGGGAGTTTTTGATTTTTCTCGAATAACTCTTTTAAACACTTCATGCGCAAATTATTTTTGCCAAAACGGTCCAAAAATATGTATTTTTTTAGTTTTAATTTGAAGTATATAATTATATTAAAAACATATAAATGTTTTTATATTTTTTTTCAACCCTTTTCTGTACATTTTTTTAACTTTTACGCAAAAAAATCTTATTACATGTAAAGTCGTAAAATGCATTGAAAATTTATTATCAGGCTATAGCAAAGTAAAATGCAATTGGAATAAAATAAGCTAGAGAGTGATCCTTTCACAATTGACGAGAAGATACAATAATAAAACTGTTGATTTATTTAAGCGCGAATCTGGCTTCACACGAATACGCGTGAGCGCGGAAATTTGAACGCTTCTGCTTGACGCGTATACGCGTCAACGCGCATGAATTGGTTAATATAAATCCTACACGTCACAAACTTTTCGTAGTTATCTAAAAAAAACCAAAGAATAAATATAAGTAATCGTTGATTTTATTGTCTGCTAAAAAATAAAAACAAAAATATTCGTTTCTTTTTGTACGGGCTCGATCTTTTTTCTCGCTCGTATCAGGTACGATGTGAGTGAAACCGTACTAGTGACATGTTCGGCGAGAACTCTGAGACGGCGGCGTGTTCTCAGTCTACGGGGGAACATCACCGAGTTCGCGCGTCACTTATGCGCCGTATTGATTAGTAGAAAAATCCAAAACATCAGCCAAATTATGCATAACTATTTTTTTCCTAGAATAATCCATTTTTTAACATTTTAAGTCAAGATAATGATGACCTTAACTCGAAATGCCTGGTATTTTAAAATATTTTTTAAACATTAATTAGAAATATATTTTTTATTTTTATTTCTTTGTTCTAAAAAATATACTTTCATTTATAAATAGAAAATAAGTTACAGGATTTCGTGAACGTTATTTTATGAATTTGCCAATGATTTTATCCAACTCCTACTGAGAATAATGGCTAAAATCGTGCTATTAGATGATATAAAACAGTAACTTTCATAGCAGACGTTAGATAGAAACATATTGTTTAAATTGATTAGTAAAAAATAATCAAATTAGTACCATAGGGGGATATCGACCCAAATAACTTTAGAAATCTATGATCTTGACAGTCGTTTATTAAAAGATGTGAAGTTGATTAATTTTCAAGATGTGCCAGATGACCTTGAACAGCCTGAAAAGTGAAGTGTCGAAGGGAATCGAGTCGTGTTTTCGTGCTGGTGGACCGCAGAAGCAGAGTATTGTGGCACGGTGACCCAGAATGCTGTGCCGGTACTGAACTGTTATTGTGTTGTTGAGCGAACGAGTCACCCAACCGTTTCAGCTACCCACCTGATGACGCAGCGGAATTCCTCGAGACCATGGGCAAAATTTAATAATAATAAAAAAATGACAAGTGAAACACTACGGATCTGTAAACATTTCGACGATACACGACGCTCGGCTGCAAGATGCCGCGTACAGATGCTCCAAAGAAATTGTGCATCATTGATTTTTTGAGTCATGACTGACCAACGGGAGTTTTCGCTCCGAAGTGTGGTTATCCCAGTGGTGTAGAATGTGGATATGTTCCCTGGCGATGCTGGACTCCAGACTTTTGTACCAGTTTCCGACTGGTCGTGGCAGTTTCAAGGCCAGGCTTTCTCGGCTTGACCTTGCCGACGAAACGACGTTTGTACGTGAAGGCATGGCAAACGTGAAGCAGATCTCGTGTGTACGAACGAAAGAAGAATTCGTGCTGCCGTAGAGCCATTTATAATTTTTTCGTCTCCGAATGTATACGCCTAAATCAATTTATCAGTACAGCATTCCGAAAATAATGTAGGCGATCAGTTATGTTATGTATATCTGATGGTCATGCGACTATACATCATAGCATTGACAAACGAAATGGAATAACTAGAAAATTTGCACTCGAAAATCCATAAAAAACAGTCACTGTTTACAAGTGTTGATTTAATGTTTATTATCGCCAGTCACTTGCTGTGAATTGATCAAGAGCATGAACGGCGTCTAGAAAAATCAAGATTGCGTATATACTCTTCTCGGAATCATTTACTGGGTTAATGCTTAGAAAGAAAGTGGAAATGGCGATCAGAATTGGGTGACCGCTATTGGAAAAGTCGCATATGCCACTTATTCTGTTTGATTTCTACATTACTGACTAATGGAAAATGTAATTGTGTGCGATTTTATAATGTCTACAACTATTGGGCTGTTCGAAAAGTCATGGCATTTTTTCCCAACAGAGGACTTAATTATATTTTTTTTCACAACCAACTTAAGCCGCATAATCATTATATATTTTGACAGCTAATATAGCAAGGCTAGCTTGTGAAAAAGCTAGATTAATTCTACGCAGTAGTTTTAGGTTGATACCCTTTCAAATATGGAATGTGAAAAGCAGCATTTTCGATATATTTTACTTTTTTACTATCGAAAAGTTGTTGCTGTTTAACCCTTTCAGTGCGGGGTGCATGACGTACATGCGCATACAACTCGTGTCCAGGGTGCGGCCGCATGTCGTACATGCGCGAGATTCTTTAAAACTTTACTTGTCGTTACATGTAAACTAGACCGAGTTAAGTGATGGTGTTTGTTTTAAAAATCAGCTAATAAACACAGCTATCAATAAATATACAACATATCACAATACATTTATAGGAACCATGTAATATGTAAATATGAATAGTAACGATTCAAATCGCGCGTGGTGTCTCATTCAAATCTCCGCAGTTGTATCGGTGACGTATCTCAGCTTAGGGGTTGTTAAGGGTGTTCCACGTACAATATGTTCCACATACACGTGTACGGATGTAATGGTATAAGAACATTGCATTTCGCATTTTTGATTTTGATTCGCATTCCCATTTTTTTTTCACTTAATCTCTGTTTGAGCAATTGATATTTTGTTCGATTTATTATTACGAAAATAAAGCGAATCGAGTTTATTTTTTTAGTTGAGATGGAAGAACATATCCCAATCAACATGTTTGCATAAATCTCTTATAGGAAAATGGTCTAATATAGCGGTAAACGGTGAATACAAATTTACCTCGCCAAAAAAAATAATTTGGTCCAAAACGGCGCCGCACTTAGATGCAGAATCGTGTTTAGACCCACCGCATTTAAAGGGTTAAGCAAGAAAAAAAATATCCGATGTGTATGGAGAAAATGTATTGACAGAACGCCAGTGTCAAAACTTGTTTGCACAATTTCGATCCGGAAATTTTGATGTTGAAGATGCACTACGTTCTGAAAAGCCAGTTGAAGCTGATGAAGACACAATACATGTATTAATTGATGCAAACCGGCGAATAACAGCTCGTGAGATTGCTGAGAGATTAAATTGATCAAATTCGACCTTTCATGATCATTTGAAACGCCTAGGTTTAATCTGAATGCTCGACATATGGGTTCCTCATGTCCTTACGGAAATAAATTGTGTCGTCGCGTTGACGTCTGTGATTTGCTTCTCAAACGTCAAGAAAAAGATCAATTTTTGAAGCGCATCATCACTGGAGACGAGAAATAGTTTTCTACAACAATGTTAAAAGCAAGAGATCATGGAGTAAACAAGATGAACCGGCTCAAAGCACTACTAAAGCCGATATTCATCAAAAAAAGGTGATGCTATCTGTTTGGTGGTATTTCAAAGGAATCGTTTTTTTAGCTTCTATCGGACAACACAACGATCAATTCTGAAGTGTACTGTCATCAGCTGGACAAATTGAATGATTCACTTAAACAGAAAAGATCAGAATTGATCAATAGAAAAGGTGTATTGTTTCACCAAGATAATGCGAGACCTCATACAACAGACCTTTATGCCGGGACGTTCTACAGAAGATGCCATTCATACGATTCTCTCCCATGTAAATGCATCCAAATGCAAATACGCAATGGCTGTCTTTGTAGATTTTCAAGGCGCTTTTAATAACGCCTGGTGGCCAATGATACTCATAGAGCTTAGGGTTCGGGTATCGAATGCTTATGCAATATATATACAAAGCTACTTTTGTAACCGTAGCGTACTTTTCAAATAGGATTTGCTCGGTCATTCGTCGACTTCAGTTGGGTGCCGAGGTCTGTGGTAATTTGGGACCCTTGTTGTGGAATGTCTCTGCTTGACGATATACTAAAGTGGTACCAATGGACTTTCCACATTATTGCTTATGCCGATGACATTACCTTAGTTGTCGAGGCTGGTTCTCGAGTCTTGCTGGAGAGCAAAGCTCATATCGCACTGAAAGCCATCTCAGAATGGGGCCAAGCCAATCGGCTCTCATTCGCTCCAAACAAGACTGAGGCAATCCTCCTCAAGGGTCGACTCAGTCCTTCTCGTCCTCCCCTTTTTGCGATCAATAACAAGAAGGTACGAATGTCTCCATCAGTACACTATCTGGGTGTATTGCTGGATGAACACGGTCACTTTTTGTTACATGCGAGAGGTGCGGTTGACAAAGCTAAAGCCGCGTTTTACCGTATTTCTCGCATCGCGTCTAATACATGGGGTGTAGGTTACAAATCGCGGTTATTTGCCTATAGTTCCATCTTCTGTGGGATTGTAGGGTACGCAGCTGGATGCTGGGCGCACCGCTGTTCGTTGTCATTTTAAGTAGAATCCTTTTGTCGGGGCAGCGCCCGCCCCTCCTTAATCTCACTCGCACTTATCGCACTTCTTCAACGGCATCACTCTTAATTATTGCTGACGTCCTTCCGCTCGACCTCGAAATCCAGCAGAGGGCCAGTTTTTGCTTGAATAAACAGTTCCATTGTCGTCAGCGCCACTACAATTTTCGAGGGCGTCACTTATGTAACGTTACGTAAAATCACGCGTCCGCGAATTGGCTCTTGCCCAGTGGCAGGAGAGGTGGGATTCCTCCCCCAAAGGGCGGACTACCTATCTCTTCTTTCGCTAATATCAGAGTCGGAAGATCAAGTATAGCTGGTTCTTCGGGCTTCTGGGTCAGTCGGTTTTCCTGACTGTACGGTAATTCGGGGCTAAACAAAGTTTAACCTTAGCATCTCCACATTGCTGGGTGTGGGCGTCATCGGTTACAGTCGTTCTGTGGTCTGTCGCTTTTCCTGGACGCTGCGCGCCGCGATCTACTATGCTGTCCGATGCGGCATTTCTCCAGCGGGTCTTCCGGTGGAGGGCCCTATCGGACACATGAATCATAGTCAGCAGTGTAAAGATTTGCTACCAGGGCGTTTTGTTCGCTTTATAGACTTTCGGAGAGTTGGCAGCTGCTTTCTCTCCCTTCTCCCTATATGCGGTGTGGGTGGATGGCAAGGGATGGAACTGTGTCGGACCGGTCTGACACAGCTTCATCCTGGGTACAAAAGTAACCTCATACAAGTTTGTTAACTCGCCAAAAGCTTTTACAGCTTGGATGAAATATACTGTCACAGCCACCATATTCTCCAAATCTGACATCTGATTATTATTTGTTCTGGTCTCTACAATTTTTTTAGATGGCAAAACCTTTACTTCAAATGAAGAGGTCAAAAATCGCCTGAATCAGTTTTTTGCCAGCAAAGAGCAACAATTTTATGAGCGTGGAATCATGCCACTGCCAGAAAGATGGCAAAAGGTATTGGACCAGAATGTACAATATATAATTCAATTATTTATTTATTTACTATAAGAAAACCGTCGTTCATTTTCATAAAAAAAACCGAAATTACTTTTTGAACAACCTGATAGTATGTGATACATATCACTTTCAGGAGGTGAGGAATCCTAACGGTTTTGACGCATTTGTGAAAATTTCCATTTTATTATGTATGCAGTGACAACAAATTATACATCGTTTTATGGGACTGAATCCTCAATAACGGAACAAAAATTAATAACGGCCATATACCACACAAACAACAGGAAAATTCCATATGTATTACTCAAAGAGTTTAAATATGCTTTTTTTATTGGTTATTGGCGATATAAACATATTTATAAGATCTATTAATATTTAAAACATTTCAAAATACCGCTAAAAACAAATATTTCTTGATAAAATTCACATTAAAATCAATAATGCATATATATACAGTGGAGCAACGAGATGAAATACCTCGAGGTCGACAACCATCCTATATGGAAAAATCATTTCTTTAAACATTAAACTATTTTACGAATACTGATCGTAACAAAACATCCATCTTTCCTTAATTGCAAAAATCCTAGATCATATCCTGTACATTTCGCCGATTTGTGGTCCAGTTTCATCTCATCACTACAATCCAAATTAAATATAAACAAATAACACAATAAATGCACCGTGATTTATTAAAACTTAGAAATGACACTTAAATCTTTTCCTTTCCAGATACTATTATAGCATGATTATTCTTCTAATCCCAGGTTTCACAAATTCAGTTTTCATAAATCTATCCTTAACAATTTCCTACATAACGTAACGCAGTAATTATACTCATAATTAGGGGCCATATGGCCAGATTGTGCGGCGCACACAGGCGTCGGAAGATTTCCCCGCCAAGAAAGGAAAAGTTTAAAAATATTAAATACTAGTTTATTATAATATCTTAAAATCGATTAAAATTTTCTAATTCTTCTTCATAAAATGTTGTTCATCAAAAAGAATTGGGAATTAGAAAGTCCTGCACACAGGCACCGGACACTGTCAGCGCGACACTGCACATAACCCAGTGTTATGGCTTGTAGGTAACATACATATTATTTCAATAATGTAAGTAAACTGCGACTGAGTTAGTAGTCGGATAGGTATCCGACGAAAACAATGAATTTGGGAATTCTTTATGACACTAACCAGAGGGTATGTAAGTAGAAGAGACATATTACCCTTGTATATTTATAAAAATGTTTATGTAGGTATTATTTAGTTAAATCCAAATTTATCATTCGTTGAATAAATAATTATGAATTTCAATCCAATTGAAATTATATTAAAATTACCAGTGTCGTGGTTTGACACTGAGGAGAATATTATTGCGAGAGGCGTATTCCCCTTGCATCTTTAGAATCTTTATCGAACCTTGATATGAATGAATAAAATATTGTGTTTGATAACTGTCTTTTATTAAAAAAAATGCCAGATCGGTCATACATATTCCAACAAAATCTTTAAAGGTGTTAAGGACTTTAAAGATAGGCTAACACTTTTACTCAGAGGAAAACCGCTGTAGATAACAAAATCAAACTTTTAATATATTACAGCGAAACACCAAGAGCCATAAAATGTTGCAGGCATCTCTACCTATTGTTGGGAATCTGAAGCGAAGAGCGGAGGACGACTGAAAAAAAATTGAAGACTGGTTTCGTCATTATTTTTCCAAAGAACCATATATTTTATTTTAAAATCAGGCCTCCATGAAACTACGACTCATGAACCTAAAACCGTAGTTAATTTTATTTATACCTACTATTTTGGTTGGACTGGTAAATTGTGAAATCTATTATGAACTGAAAATATCAGTTTAAAGCGGTCAATTAGAACGTTGGATTGCTGGGTTCCGCGCCGAGTTTTGCGTTGGGCCGGGCGATTTCGCGAAAAAAATGGCAAAAGTTAAGTACTTCAGATAAATCGATGTATCTCTGATACCATTTAAGTCATATCAATAATTTTTTTGTTGTGTTCAGAAAGGTTATCTCTATGTAAAAAAATAATAGAAACAAAACTTCTCAAGTGAGGTCTGCGTTTCAATGAAATATAAATGATTTTGGTTTAACATCAGCGCCACGAGGACTCGAAAACGCGTCCCCCGTACTTCTACGTTGCCCCGCCAGGACGCGTTTTCGAGTCCCGGACCGCAACGTGTTCATTTATTTGTTAAAGGTTGGGAAACTGGCTCATTCTTCTCATTATATTATCAAAAGTTTGAAAATGATTTTTTTTCATCATGATAATAAATACTATAATATTTAACTAGAGATAAATAAAATACCTGGGGCTCGCCATAGTTTTTAAATTCCTATTACGGCCTTTCAGCCTAAAAGTTAGCCCAGCCCCGTTATAAAAAATATAAAACAACAAAATAATCAAGAAAAAAGAATTTTTCATTTTCTTACTCCTTACTATATTCAAAATATAAACTCTTTTCTAATAATTTAATAAGAAGATTTTGAATTACATATTAGATTATGTTAAATTGAATTAAAAACTTCTTCGAACTTAGTGGCATGGAATCTTTGAGTTAAGTATAAGAAAAGGATTGAGTTCAAAAGGAAAAAAAATATATAAAAGACCAACGTTTTTCTAATTTCGAAAAACAGATTCCCCTAATTATTTATCATTTTAATTCTTTCAAGAAAAATGTGAATAATTGTCAAATTGATCTCCAGGATGTTATAACATAAATTTCTGAAATTTTTGAAGCGTGTTTCAAAAGCTTAACTGTAGGTTCCAACGTATCGGAAGATAAAAAGTTTGAATAACACTGCTTTAAAACTTGTATATTAAAATTGCAATTATAGAATTTATTCGTATTTATTCAAATATAATCAAATATTACTTAAGCATTATATAATACAACTTTAAACACAATCATTATAATAATTCCAAAATAATGTATAATTCATATGTCATAATGAAGTTTTTTTATTAAAAATAATTCGACTTATCAAGTCACGATTATTACCTTAAACGGATTGTGGGTCAAGGCAATGGAAGTGACCCAGTAATTAAAATGACATCATTTTGCGATACACATTATGCATTTTTTTTTCTGAAAATCAACTGCGTTCATGAAATGGCTCGCGTGCCTGAAACTGTCGTCCGCACGTTTCGAATAGGCGCCATAGGTTTTTGACCCTTTTGTACATCAAACCTGTATTTTCGAACGAGCCGACTCGAACAACTCGAACATTTTTCAAATGCTTCGAATTAAATCAATATTCCAATAATAATTATTATTGAAATCATATAGATACGTTTCAACAGCTAGTTCATCGACATGGGTTTAGCAGAGATGTCATATTTATATTAATAAAAAATATATTGATTAAGGTCAATCATAGTCCTTGGAAAATTTATTATTTTTTTCTGATGATGTTAATACAGTATTTATTGAATCGATATTGAAATAATTTATATCGATACGCAATTCTAGTGTTGAAAAAGTGTTCATAAAAATATTTTTTATCATCCCAGTGAATGATGTTAGATGGATGTGAACAGTTTTTTAATTCACTTTTATTTTTGTTCACTAAACGCAACCGGTTCAAGATATTCAATTCGACATTGGTAGCCATGGTACTCTGGTACCTTGGATTAGATATTCCATCATTTTATAATTTATTTTGATAAAAATATTATGTTATAATAAGAAATACGTAAAAAAAACGATTTTTTGTCTTGATAAAGAATTTTATTATAATTTTTTCTTAAGACAATCTCATATTCTGACTGATTACTGACATGACGAAAATATCAGTTTTTGAGATTTATTCGATTATATAGATTGATTCTGATGTATATTTTTTGGTGACAAAAAAACAGTGGTTCGTGAGTTCGGTTGGCGACGCCTGCGGTGACCCAGATGGCGGAACAAGGCCGCGTTGCGTCACGGGCCCCGCGCCGCCCGCGGGCCGGCGTTGGGCGCCTCCTCATAACGGTTCCTGCCATGAGGAGCAAACCCAAAAACTCGAACGGTCAAAAACGCTATTTACCGTACGCGCCCACATTTTACCGCGTTACTTTCAATTCCTTGTCCGAAAATCAAATCGCAATTACCGATCGACGCTTTTGCCGCATCATCGGAAAATTGAGCGCCTAGCGGGACGACCGCACGCTAATTGGCCACCGATAACTCAAAAAAGCGTAAATTGATTAGAATACGGAAGTTTTTTTTTTCAAAGAAAAAATATAATGCAACTAACCCAATTTAGGAAAACGAGCAGTTCGAACAAAACTCAAAAAAATGTACGAAAAAAACCTCAACACATTTATTCAAATTAATGAACGTAATAGAGCATTAATAATGCTGCAGATTTAGGAAATTTATGATTCCAATTTATTCTTTTGTGTATAAAGCGAATTATGAACAGTATTTCAAATTTTTTTCTGAAGATTTTAATTAATATATAAATAAATATACTATTGGATTATAAAAGTCTACGAGATTTATGGTCTTATACTTCCTATATTCCATTAAGATTTCGCGTCGTGATTAGTCTTAATCAAAATCCCTGTGAGTGACGAAGTTCAGAGACACGTCCGTCTCAATCCTGATGTCAGGGCTGTGACGGTCGTCCTCCAAGTTATCTTGGCTCTTCAAATACGGATCAGGTCGCCAGCCATGAGCCCGGGAGCCGAGCTGGTAACTCACGGATTGTAATAATAATAATCAGACGAGGTTAGGGCCAATTCGTATTTAATTCTCGGTCTAATCCGATGCTACGAGCTCCTCCCGTAGCACACACGTCACCGAATCGGCCTGGATAGCGGCCTGACTCCTTATAGCTCCGTAGAATCTACGAAACCATGATTGTGCCCAACCGCCATCGCCGCCATGTCGAATCGAATAAAACATATAATTTATATTTCCATATAGTCCTGAGTTATTAATTGTCATGTTATTTTTCACAATATTCATGAATCCACAAAAATCATATGAATTTAAGGTAAGAAAAGAAAAGATTTTTCCCAGGAAATATGATGTTTAACCATAATCCTAAGTATCTAAGACTGGATAAAAAATAATGTTACCGATGAATGAATCTATAATATTTTATGGCAATTGTTGTGGCTAATTAATCATTAAAAATTGTATTCGAAATCTCGGCAAAATGCATCTTGCTTTTATGCCTTCTATAGCGCTTCCTGCTATAGAGCGGCAGGTGCAACAGATTCTCCTATTATGATTTTTTCTAGATTTAGTGTTTATCCATTTATGGTTAAATAAATACTTAGAATAAAATATCGATCATAAGACTCCCAAGATATCTTGGTTGAGATCCTGATGCATCAACTCATTATAGAAAGACTTGTTTAGACAATCTTTAACCCATCCGTTATGGGGGCTCGAAAACAACTGCGTCGTCCAAGAGCGCGCCGTCTATATGGTAAAATTGTGCGGCGCACACAGGCGCCGGAATGTTGGATGTACCAAGGGTGGAAAAATTAAATATGAATTAAAATCAAATAAAATTTCCCAATTCTTTTTCATTAAATGTTTTTTTGTGAAGGGTTGGGGGATGGAGGCCCTAATTAAAGCTCTGCTCATAGGCCCCGGACACTGTCGGTCCGCCACTGGCGTCGTTCGAAGGGATTATCTCAGAGCTACCCTAAGCATTTCAAATTGTTCATCAATACTTAAAAAAAAAAAGGTTATTCCTAAGAATAAAATTAGTTATTC
Organism: Philopotamus ludificatus; assembly: GCA_022495035.1. Classification (NCBI taxonomy): domain Eukaryota; kingdom Metazoa; phylum Arthropoda; class Insecta; order Trichoptera; family Philopotamidae; genus Philopotamus; species Philopotamus ludificatus. Next base: position 72,291 of record JAGXCT010034802.1, read on the forward strand.
ATGATATGCTTCGTAATTTGATCGATATTTTGGATTAACTAATGAATATGACGCGTAAATAACAACGCTCTCAGAGATGTCTCGACCCAGGCTGAGCTCTCGCAGCAAGTGTCACTTGCATGTTTCACTCGCACTCGGCGAATCATACCGAATATTCTATAAGACGGGTTCCTTATCTCGGCGTCATAGAATGATACAATGTATATAAAATAACAATAATTAAAATATGATTAAATAAACAATGTTTTGGCAAAGTTAAACATATGGACCCTTTAACCACTATGGTCATTCCGGTGTGACAACTGTCAATTCACCGCACACGCTAGCGACACTTGCTGGAATCTTTGTGTAATGGTTTTTTGGATATGTGTTCATTAGTAAATTCCAGTTTTAATTACATTTTTGCATCTTCTAATTTATTAAAACGATAAGTTTATTTAAAGAATTTTATAGTAACTCTCTGAAATTAAATTACACAGTTTTCTTATAATCGATTGATTATTTTATCGTCTATATAAGGATTTCCAAAGTAGAGCCATGTCGAATATTTCCTGGAAAATGGTTAAAATATTACTACAACTACACTTTCAAGGTATATATTCTTAAGTTTGAGAACCAAAGTTCTAATGGTTATCTGATCGAGTGCAATCAATAAACGTTAACTGCAGCAATCATAACAGAACTGTATTAACTTACATTTTACGATGCACTTCAACATTAAATATAATAAATTTATATTTAAATCACTCATATTTTTTATCAATCTCCCTTTGAATATACGGGATTGGTAATTTCCATAATTTAATTATAAAAAAAATTACCGTTTATTATGCAGAATTACATTATTATTTGGCGTTATTTTCATTATTATTTCTGCTGCAAATTAGGCAGTAATTGCATGTGCATCATGAAACAATAGCGTTTTATGATGAATTATTTTAATCATATTAATTAAAATTATTTCGGTTAATTGCATTTTTTTACTCTGTTTCACATAAGTCCTCCGCGTAATGATCAATTAACTCCAACAAAAGTCTCACGTGACACATCTTATTTATACATCGCATTATTTTGGGCCTCGTGTCTGTCATATAAAGCCTTATTAAAATATGCACATAACGGCACGTGACATGAATACGAAAAACTTAATACGAGAAAATGAACAGACACGAGATATGATAACCGAAAATTCAAATGTCGTTCTGTGCACCCAGAAAAATTATCATAAGCACGACGACAATTCCACGAGCATGAATTTCCAGATCTAGGGTCAAGGTTTCGAAAACAGGCCCATGGTGTTTTAACTGTACACATAGGAATTTGATGTCCAACCCAATTTATTATTATACCATTCGGCATCATTTATTATATCATCACGACTGCGTTTTTTACAGCCCCCAGTTATATCCGAGGTATAACTAGTACATATTGTATAAGCACACGAGTACATACGTACATGTGTGCTACAGAGTGCATCAGAAATACATCTGCATGATTCGAATATATATATTGCTTCAAAAATATATACGCTTTGTTTAAATGTTATTATTGTTTGAATATATTGATATAATTGTTTAATAAATTAAATTGAAAATTGCTGATGAATTTCTGAGCCAAGCTGTTTGCAGCATGCAACGCAATGTAGGCCGCTCGGCGTCTCTCGACATCAAGTTCAAGTTTCGCGACCTTTGTAATATATTTCGCATGTGAGATGATTCAATAGCTTTTTTTGTTTTTGCACAACAATCGAAATGGTCCGTGAATTTGGTCGGTGTCCGTTATTTTGAGTACCGTCTGCCGGGGTCCATTATACGCTCGGGTCTCAAATCAAAAATGTTGTTTGATTTTTATTAACAGTTGCATCACACATGCACTAGAATTACTCCAATACTATTCTGCAAACATACATAACGGTTTTCACTCTCGTACATGTGATTATATGTATGAACGCGTAGTAGCGAGAGGCCGTACGATCAATTCTGTTTATTGTTTATTGAACACAAAGATACGATACTGAGTATCACTTTGGTCCATGGATATAAAAAGCAAGAAAATAAAACCATTCTACTTCCGAAAAAAATATTGCCATTCGATCCTAATGATTCGATAAGTGAAATACGTCCGGTTCTCTTTTTGCACGTCAACAAAATATTTTATTTTTTACTAAAACTTAATATTTATATAAAAAAAAATCCTGTCGTGCCAGATAAATATTAATTGCTCGTTTGACATTTTTTGCCGTGTTGTAGATCCAGTAGCAGCTCATAGATAAAATATTTAGGTTTAGGAAATAATAATAATTAAAAAAAAACATATTTTGCTCATATTTTATTATGGTGAGGTGAAAATACTAAATAATATTAACAATAATTAAATAAGTGACAAGCGGTACGTAGCACAAAGAAGCTTTAAGTCAGTATGACTGCGCTACAGAGTCAGTATGACTGCACTGATGATGATGATTTCGTATGGCTTTTACTTTGCCATTCTTCGCATGCTCGTCGTGGTGGAGTTTCCTCCGCCATTTCGGAGCACGCCAAGAACAACATTAGTTGGCTACGTAATCCAGGTGCAGGTTGACCCACTAAGCTATCGGAGGACCGGGGCCTCTTTGGGCCAGCAGGCCAACATTGCATGCGCCTTGGCGATAGTCAAAACAGCCACCTGGTGCGGCGTACTTCCATCCGAACAGAGTTTCCTCGTTTGCCGCTACAGCCTGGGAACTAAGGACTGGAGCAGAGTTTCTGGAAGCGAAATGCCAAATAGAGTGACCAGGAACTATCCGGCATTTGCTCTGAATGGCTAGGGAGCCGGGTCAACCTAACCTGGATAGTCGGATCTACCGGTTACTATTGGTAGAGATACGGCAGATTGTTTCCTAGATACCTCTGCGTGGATTTGTTCTGAGCATGCGTTTCTACACAGACCTTGGTATGATTAGTACTAAGCATGCTTTTGAGTCTCCAGCAGTTATTAGTTGGTCAGCGGATTAGGGTCTTCTAGGGACGAAGGTAAATAAGCGCAGCAGGTGAAACTCTTCTAAGAATTCTGAAAATGAAGTAAAGCGCGAGTCTATATACGATTAATTATTGTAGGTGGTAGATCAGTATGACTTGCGATGGCCGTGGTTCTTGTTTGATATTCGCTTGCAACCCCTCCCCCCCCCCGGTATCACTCAGCACTACAGAGTCAGTATGACAAGTCAGTATGGCTGGGCTACAGTGATGATGATTTCGTATGGCTTTTACCTTGGAATTCTTCGCGTGCTCGTCTTCCCTTTCGTGAAGCCCTTCGCTCTTTTAGAACACACCAAGAATTAGCTATGTAATCCTGGTTCGAGTTCCATTTTATAGTCTAAAACAGCCGCCGGGTGAGTCATGTATTAGTATGACTGCGCTACAGTGAGTATGACTGCACTACAGAGTCAGTATGACTTCGCTACAGAGTTAGTATGACTGGATTAATTTTATTATTAATTTATATCTTAAAAATATTAATAAAACGTATAAATAAAAAATAAATTCGATAAAAATGTCTACATATGGATATAGGAACCGATTTCCATTTTTTATTATTTTGCACGATAATCTTTGGAACTTATTCCTGGGCAAACAACTATTATTACAGATATTTTGCATTTGCTTATCACTTTTTCTTAGAAATTAATTGCTAATTCCTCTAAATATTCTTTTCTATTATCTATAGATATTAAACTTTCACTAAATATTTTTTTTATTTAATTATATTGGACAAATCTGTAAAACAATCAAATGTAAGAATTAGTAAAGGACGAAAAATTATTTTTGATTAATAAACCTTTACATAGTGTAATAATTTTTGATAAATAATGTCGAAGTAAGTGTCGAGGAAATATTTAAATAAGATCAAAAAAGGTTTAAAATTGTTTTTTTTACAAAATTACTTCTTATTAATGCAAAAGCTCGAAGAGTCTTGCTTAAACTCCCAATTCATTGAAAATAAACTACAGTAATGTCCGCAATAACGCGTCTTCCGATAATGCGAATATCAAAAAAAAAATCGCGGCAGTCCCTCTAATAACGCGAGCGCATTATTAGTGGGCGAATGCTAAGATTGATATATTCTTTTTACTTTGTACTTAGTTTTGGCAGATTTGTATTTTTTTGCGAAATACACGTAGCTCTAAATTAGGTATGTGCTTCATTATCCCGATAACGCGTTGTTCTAATAACGCGGTTTAACTTTAGCGTTATCGGGGGGGATTACTGTATATACAAAATTATTTTAGAAAAATGGTTTAAATGGACGATAAATCATAGATTTGGTATCTAAAATTAAAAAAAAATCAGCGATTTTATTTATATACAGTATTATTTAATCAACGTCTCAGATTATAAATAGATATTAAGAAAATGTTATTGGAAATAATAAAGACAGATTAGGAATAAGAAATTACCGGCTAATAAAGGTTGGCCAAAAAGTCACAACACCATTTAAAATTGAAATAACTTTCTACAATTAATTATTTTTTTAAATTTTATTTCAGATTATTTAAGCGTTATCCTTGTAAATTGATTATGGAGAAATTAACGACTGAGAAACGTGTTAAAATAATCGAATTCTATATAGAAAACAAACGATCAATTGTGCTAACGCAAAGAGCCTACGCTCGTCGTTTTGGAGTCAGAAAACCTCCACATAAACAAACTATACTTTGTTTATTCCAACGGTTTTAAATTCAGGAGTCTGTGAGTGATTTATCACGTGGGAGGCCACGTTTAGCGAGATCACAGGACAACATTCAGCGTGTACGCCGAAGCATTGAAGAAGAGACTTCAATGTCAACTCGAAGTAGCTGGAGATGTTCCAAACCTCGCTCCAGAGGATTCAAATGATGCTACGTGTCTATCCGTATAAAATACAGCTAGTGCAGGAATTGAAGCCAGCAGATTATTGGAATCGATTGGCGTATGCTGTCCAGATCTAAGAATTGGCAAGGCAAGAAGCTGATTTCATTCACAATCTCATTATGGGCGACGAGGCCCACTTCCATTTAAACGGATTTGTTAACAAACAAAATATGCGATTCTGGGGGATAGAAAATCCAAGAATAGTCCACCAACGTAGTCTGCATCATGTAAAAGTGACAGTTTGATGTAGTGTAACTGCAAGGAGAGTTCTTGGACCTTGTTTCTATGAAGATGTGGCAGAAAACGCACTATCCATCACTGGCTAAAGGTATCAAGAAATTATTATAGATTATCTATAGATGTATTTAATAATATTAATATTAGAGAAACTGTGATCAATCTCATTATTATGTTTATGCATCTAGAACGTATCCACCATACAAAAAGAGAATCGTTTATAATACAATATAAGATTAAAGCGATAATCTAGTCCAGCGGTCAGCGATCATTTTATTTAGTTTATTATTTAATTGTAACTTATTAAAGCTAGAAAATCGATGATCTCTAAATGTAGAAATAATTAAATTATTGAATTGAATCGAATCGCCATCGTCGATTCGAAATCGAATCGAATCCGCGAGCTTTTCAGATCCATAATTCAATCAAAATATTTTTTTCCGGCGTCGACTTGATTTTTTTTGTGCAGAAATCCGAATGAAAACCAACAAGTGATGCTTGTCGTGTTGACATGCACAATAATACAATCCGACAAAAAAGCAGATATCTATAAAAATTGCCTTTTTTGCCGGTGGCATTCCACGCTACTCAGCCATTGAACGGCCACCGCTCGAGATAACTCATGAATGAGTATTCTTTCATTGTCGAAGAGTTATCTGATTGTGAAATTGTGGTTTGTAGAGCGTACGATGGCGCATTGACCAACATACCGTCAACAGGAGACGATGGAATTAGCCCAAATTGAAGTGTATCAATAAACGCCACAGTGACGAGTGTTTCGATAATTAATTATCGATGCCGAAGAAAGTTCCGGACGATGCATTATGGCCAGATATTATGACATTAATACGATTAATTGCTGACGCGCATGCGCCAGCCCACTTTATTTCGATTATCATCGGTTTTAATTTCTAATGCTCTCCCAGGTACGCCACCGGCATGATTGTTCAATTAAATTTCGCGCTAAATTGTATATAAATATATGTACATGCGTCGATAATATATCATTAATAATGTTTTAACTAGAAATTATAATTTTAATTTAAGTATATTTATTTGTAACCCATTTTTTGTGGCACGCGTTTCAAATAAGAGTCGATTCAACGTGACCAATAAGCGGTACGAACAGGAAAACGTATTTAATTCATTTATATTTAATAATAACCTGATTAGACGTGACTTAAAATTAATACTGGTGACCAAAAGTATAGAGTATAATTTCTGCAACTATAATTATACCGCAGAAGTAACAGGTCTATGTTTAATAAATGGATGTAATTAACGTATTGATTTAAAATCAGAAACTGTAGTATCGAATATATATAAATCTGAAATACAATATTTTATTATAAGATGATTGATGATTCAAGGGATTGTCTCATTTCACACGGTTCTGTTATAATACTTCAATATGTACGGTATTTCGAGTTAAAATTTATTTTATTGTTTTAATTGTTCTGGAATTTTTTTACTTGTGGATAAAAAGGTTGCAATGATGCTTCAATAATTATTTATAATTATTTAGCCTCTCATAATTGTAAAGATGAAAGAAACATATGAGAAGTAGACGTTTAACCAACATTGAGGAGATAGAGATAAAGAGAAAAACCACGATTTTATTTATTTATAATACAACATAATAACAACATAAGATTCCTGCAAGATTAGAGGAAGTAGAAAGTCTGGATTTTTAGAACGTTCGTAATGGCACTAGTCGTAAGTATTATACAGTTGACGATCCATCATGACGGCTCGAAAACAACTGAGTCATTCGAAGGGTGTCTATCAGAGACCACAAGCTTTTCATGTCGAGTTATTGCTGAATTATTCATAAATATCTTGACATTTATTTAAAAAATGGATTATTCTATGAATAAATGTATTTATTGATGATATGCTTCATAATTAAGTACGTCTCACTCGCACTCGGCACATCTTATCAGATGCGAGCGAGAAAAAACATCGCGCCTATGGCTACGGAAGCGAAAATTGTTGTTTTTTTTTCAATTGCGGACAATAAATGTCAATGATTATATATAATATTAATTCTTTAGACTTTTGTAGACAAATAAAAAAAGTTTGTGTAGGATATATATTAAAAGACTTATTCGAGAATAATTAAAAACTTGGGGTCCTAATTATACCCCATCGGAACGGCTAGGTTAACAATGGCACTAGACTTAAGTATAAATCAGTCGACCCTCATATAGCGCCGAGCCCGCACTATAGAAGACTAGACACCCGTACACAATTTGGGCTTAGTTTTTTTTAACCACATCAAACATTACATTTATATATTTTATATGATCTTATTCTATTTTTAGTTTGCTATTTTTTGTTGTCAACCAAAGGGAGCTTGAAAACTTACCTAAATATGTCCAGTACGCAAATACATGTGGAAATCAGGGGCGTACGGTGGTGTTGATTTTGGGTGTGCTGAACGTGGAAAAAAAATATATGAAAAAAAATACAGTTTTTAATGAATTTTATTATTATTTATACATTAATTATATTCTTCGTTTTTGCGACATAAATTTTTCAATGGAACTATCGTAAAGTGTGCCCTTCTGTTTTATTTTTACGAGTATTTTTTGCTCCAATGATATTACTTGAAAAATGTATTTGTGTAACTGTATTTTTTTCCCATATTCAGCACACCCAACATCAAGTCCACCATACGCCACTTTTTAACTGAAAATACAATAATGGAGCTAAAAATTGGAATTTACTAACGAAACTTATGAGTTGGATGAATCGGAAAAACACATTAACTATCAAAAAACCTTTACATAAAGCTACCAGCACGTGTCGCTAGCGTGTGGGGTGAATTGATAGTTGTCACAAAGGGATGACCAACGCGGTTAATATGTTTAACATTGCTAAAATATCGTCAATTCATCCTTGTATATCAATATTTGATATACATTTTATAGTGTCAAGATAGAGACAAAGCTATAGAAGACTAGGCATCCATACAACATTTACAGTTGACATTATCTAGACGTGAAATGTAGGGATACATGTCGATCGCTTTTCGATTATTTAGATACATGGCAAAAATATAAAAGAACAGCCTGAAGACACTAATGATGTCCGGAAATGCAAAAAAAATAAGAGAAAGATATCCGACATGCTGATCCGAGCAGATTTAATCAGAGACAGAGTGTAACAGCATTTCAGACCACTTAATCAAATAACTTTATTATATTATTATATTTTTTAATTTAATATAATAAATCAACGGTTGAATTTTAATTTAATATTATTTTCTGTTCACTTCTGAGTAAGCCTGTCTTTCAGACAAATGGCTTTTCGCAGAGTATAATTGCAATAAACGATTTTCAGTATACAATATAGATATTTATATTTACGATCTGCACCGATTCAGCGGATGAAGAGATCGTTAACGTCAATACCATTGTTTGCAAATCGATTATGCCGACAATGTGGATAAAAGGCCGACAACAAAGATCGATCGGACTGGTTGAATAGGAGCCGCTGCTGTATTGAGATTATTGTTTTCTTGGCTGGAACTACAGTTGTAAAAAGCGTTGTACGGTATACGAGCTACGCCCGTGCCAGTGGAAAACCATTTATTCAACAATGGCGTTCTGGACACTTTAACAAAAACGTCTATCATAGTCAGTACATGTGATAAGATTATTAAATCAATCAACAAGAGAATTTTGCTATTCAAATTTACAGATGAAAAGCATTTCGACATATACTAAAAACATTCCTTGCACCAATTATACTGTGCTAATATAAAATCTTCATTTCTAAATGTTAACGCATATTCGATCTGCTTGATCTCATGAAAACACCAATACTAGGACAACGACCTTCGACCAACTGTTAAAACTTTTTAGGCCTAGACTGTGAGAGGTTATGCCTTGGTGGTTGAAGAATTTATGAGATTTAAGATGGTCGTGCCTAACAAAGTGATCAAAAATTATCTTTAAGTCCCCTGTGTGATTGATGTGAGCAAACCGAATCCCACATTAATAAATATATTCAAATACAACAATTTAGCTTTACAGCTAATTGACGCTATCTGAAATATGAAGATATGAAGAGACGGTTGAAAATGAATTGAACTTTTGATTTTCTAAAAAAATCTTGAATAAGGCCTTCGTTTGGGAGATACGATCGCTGGATCCTTTCTCTTCAAGAAAGTATACCAAATAAAAGCAACTAAATGTACTCGTGTGCTTCGTTATTTATTATAAAATGTAAACTTCATTCTCTGAATAATAGACATTGAACCAATAATTCAGAAAAGTACCAAAAGTAAATGGCATGATTGTATTTGTAGTGCAAAAAAAAATTCTTTGAAAATAAATCCTAATGCGTTTTTGAAAAAAAAATTGAAAAAAAATATGCAATCTAACTGAGAAAATAGTGAATAAGTTGTATTTCAAAAAATATTATTATCTTAATAAGGCGAACAATGTTAACCAAATCGATAACTGACATTTATAAGGGGTACCCATAAGTAATGTCGTTTTTTGGATGCGCCATCTTTAAAATAGTTTCCTTGAGTCTGCAGTAAGGACGTGTTATAAGCTTCTTTTGTGTAGCGGCTACCTGCTTGTGGTCTTTAGAGAAAAAAACGGTTTCTTTATCCCTCTGACGACAATGGGAGAGACGTCTCCGTAGGAACAACATCTGAGGAACTGTATACATTTTCAATATGAAAACGAGCCTCAAAGTGGACGACCCGTCCAGGCAGATGAAGCAGCAGTGAATTCTGCAATCGAAGTCGACCCGATGCTGACCATTGAAAAATTATCAGAAAAGGTCGATACATCTTGGTCCAGTACTCAGAGGATCTTAAAGAAGTGGGGAAAGATCAAAAAATAAGGTGTTTGGGTCCCACACGCATTCACGCGCGACCTCATGTTGCGAA